>PVLC010023003.1:0-16706 GCA_004027655.1 Graphiurus murinus | reverse complement strand
TTCAGCTGGTGCCTAGTGAGGCACTCCACAACTTAGTGAGACTCGGTTTCAAAATAAAGAATAAAAAATAGGGCTGGGGGTATAGCTCTGAGGTAGAATGCCCCTGAGTTCAATCCCCAATACTACAAAAAAAAAAAAAAAATAGGACTGGGGGTGTAGCTCGGAGGTAGAATGCCCCTGGGTTCAATCCCCAGTACCACCAAAAAAAAAGAGAACAATTTGCTTTTGAAATTGTATAACTTTGGTAAAAATTTAAAATATTTTCAATAAAGTTTTAAAGTTACTATGCTTCGTACAGAATTTTATCAATTCTAGAATGCTTAGTTTTTCACATTTTATAATATCAGAATTAGGATGGCCGGGCGTGGTGGTGCAAGCTTGTAATCCCAGCATTTGGGAACCTGAGACCGGAGGATCCAGGTTCACGGCCAGCCTCAGCTACCTAGTGAGGCCCTCCACAACTTAGTGAGACCCTGTTTCAAAATAAAGAATTAAAAATAGGGCTGAGAGTATAGCTTGGAGGTAGAATGCCCCTGAGTTCAATCCCCAGTACCGCAATAAATAAATAAATAAATAAATAAATAAATATGAAATCTATGTTGTCTTAAATCAATGAACTATGATGGTTTAGGATTCTTGTATTAAATATTTTTGTGTGTAATACTTTTTTTTTCTTCAAGATTGCAGGCCTAAGTCTACCTCTTCCTCCCAAAAAATTGATTGGAAACATGGATCGTGAATTCATAGCCGAGAGGCAGAAAGGTCTTCAGAACTATCTCAATGCTATCACCACAAATCACATTTTGTCTAGTTGTGAGCTGGTTAAGAAGTTTTTAGATCCAAACAACTATTCTGCAAACTACACTGGTAAGCAAAGGGGTGTGTGAGCCATGGTCATTTGGGGAATTGTCCTCAGCAGGTCGTGTGTGTGAAACCTTACTTCCAAATGGAAAAACTTGCACGTTTGGAATAGGATATTATTTATTTACAAAGATCTACTTTACAATAATTATGATTTACTGTAGATTTATAAAGAACATAATTTACTTCCAAAATGTCTATAGTGTTTATAAGAAAAACATGGAAGAGAAATGATCATGTCTGTGTACTTACGGTCTTGTCTTTATTATCTTTCTGACAGAATAGAGTATTTAATCCACAGTGATGTGTACAGTAATCTCATTTTGATTCATATTTGGCTCTTTTTGTATTTACAGTATATTGTGTCTGTTTTTTCTGGGGATTTATTTTAAACACAACAGTCCTTTGTCTTCCCATTTGTACCCTGAAACCATCACAGTGTTTGCACAGAGTATAGCTCTCTTCCAAATCTTCCTCAGATTAGGGTGCAGCCAGGAATCTGAAGTAGAAAGGGCTTCTCTTGAAATATAGATTACACAAAGTCAGCATTGATAGCCTACCCCTAGCCAGATGTGGTGGTGCATGCTTATAATCCTACTACTTGGGAGGCTAAGACTGGAGGATTGCAGGTTCAAAGACAGTCTCAGCAATTCATTGAGGCTTTCAGCAACCTAGTGAGACCCTGTTTCCAAATAGGAAATAAAATTGGTTTGGGGGTATAGCTCAAAGGTAGAATGCCTCTGGGTTCAGTTCCCAGTACCCCCACACACACAAAATAAATAAATAAAATAACCTACACCTAGCTGGGTGTGGTAGTACATGTCTGTAATTCCAGGACTTGGGAGGCTAAGGTAGGAGGATTGTAGTTTCAAGATCAGCCTTAGCAATTTAATGAGACCCCAAATAAGGAATAAAAAGCTGGACGTGGTGGCATATGCTTGTAATCCTAGTACTTGGGAAGCTAAGACAGGAGGATTGCAGGTTCAGAGCCAGCCTCAGCTACTTAGTGAGGCCTTCTGCAACTTAGTGAGATCCTGTTTCAAAATAAAGAATAAAAAATAGGGCTGGATATAGCTCAGAGGTAGAATGCCCCTGGGTTCAATCCCTAGTTCCAATTTTAAAAAAAAGGAATAAAATAGGGCTGAGGGTGTAGCTCAGAGGTAGAATGACCCTGAGTTCAATCCCCAGTACAACACACACACACACACACACACACACACACACACACACGGAAGAAGTCATTATTCCATACACTCTTGTGCAGCTTTGAAGAGACCAATAGAAATCACTGTAGACCTGAACCAATGAATAGAATCCAACTGATTGGTTAAAAATAAGCCATGTTAGTCAGGTGTGGTGATGCACACCTGTACTCTCCATACTTGGTAGGCTGAGACAGGAGGACCATGGGTTCCAGACCAGCCTCAGCAATTTAATGAGACCATGTTTCAAAATAAAAAATAAAAAGGAAGCCCGGCATGGTGGCGAATGCTTGTAATCCCAATACTTGGGAGGCTGAGCCCAGAGGATCTGGGTTCGCGGCCAGCCTCCGCTACTGAGTGAGGCCCTGTTTCAAAAATAAAGAATAAAAAATGGGGCTGGGCTGTAGTTCAGAGGCTCAATTCTTAGTAACCCCCCCCACACACACACAAAAAAAGCTATGCTTAGAGGCTTTCTCTGTGGAACTCTGGGTATGGTTAATTTTTTTGCTAGGAGTATAGGTTTTTATCAGATTACTAAACCTTCAAAACATGGCTTTTGAAGTAATTCTATTCCTGTTTCAGAGAGATTGGGAAAAAGTTTGGGCATCAAACTTGTCTGCATAGTAAATTATACCAGAATCTCTGTGGGTGGGGCTCAGAGTTCGTCAAGCTCCCTAGGTGATTCTGGGGCCGAATGTCAAGGTATAGTGCATACGTAATGATCCATTCACAGAGTAGACATCAGCTTTGTGCTGCATTGTGTGCACAGTGCAGGCCTTAGTGTGGAGATGGGTGTGAAGCAGGTGCCCTCTACTCTCAGGAGCTTGGACCACAAGTACATGTGTCACATGAGGTCCACATTAGACAAAATCTTGGAGCTGTTGTATCCAGACTAACCTTTTCATTATATGGATGAGGATGCTAAGGTTATGACCATACCCAGTCTTGCAGATCTGTGTGACTATAGTCCAGTCTGAGTTTTTTCAAGTTAAAATACCACTTGGTTTCTAGAAGCTGTTCCAGTTTGGTTTTCTTTCCACTGTACCTTCCCTGCATGCTGTTATTACCCTTGATCTTTCCCTATCTCTGGCATGGCGGGTGGTCAGGAGTCCAGAGAAAATGTGGGCAGAAGCTTAAAAAGGCCACCAGAAACTTCTACCAGAATCCAAACGCAAGTCCAGCTGCTGGTCAGAGGCAAGGGTGCTCTTTTCAGGGAGATGCCAACTACTCCCTCCCACCCTGTAGAATGGAATGCCAGAATTCTTCTTGCTTCTGGGCGGACTTGCCAGCTGTGTCAGAAGAGGAAGCACAGGCAGCCTTCTCCGTGCCAGCTGGCAGGACCACTCCTGCAGCACACAGCATGCCCTGGTCCCCAGCTGTGGTGCTTCTCTGTGCAGGGCCGCTTCTCTCCCCTGGAAGGTCCCTGCTTCTTCTCAGTTTCCAAATGGCCAGTGGTCACCACCCAACTTCCCTTTGCAGTATCTGAGTTCTGTGTTCAAGTGGAAGCAAGACCCACACGGCCACTTTTCCCTCTTGTCACTCTGACTGGGATTGTTAACGAGGGACTATGCCACCAGCCCAGTCTCTAGGGAATGGGTACCAGGTGCTCCTGGGATGGGGGCAGCAACTTCCTGGAGTCCTTAGCCTGGGATTGCTGGGCTTTTCTTTTTTTTTCCTGGCTTTCTCCAGATGGGACCCATACAGGGCAAATATCAGCTCTTGGTCCTCTTTGGGAGTTATCACTGCTTGTTGAATTAGAAAATCTGAGGGCCAGGTATTATAGAAGGAAAATGAGTATCTCTCTGAGTGAGGAGCTTTTGTTGGGAAATGCACACACGCACTGGCAGTCCTATATTCATCTTAGTAACAAACCCCTTCTACCATTCAAAAGCCTCACTTCGCTGGATGTGGTGGCGCATGCCTGTAATCTCAGTACTTGGGAGGCTGAGACAGGATTGAAGGTTCGAGGCCAGCCTCAACTACTTAGTGAGGCCCTCTGCAACTTAGACCCTGTTTAAAAAATAAAGAATAAAAAATAGGACTGTAGCTCGGAAGTAAAATGTCCTTGGACTCAATACCCAGTACTAAAATTAATTAATTAATTAGTTAATTAATTAATAAAAGCTTCTCGTCGCTGTAGCCATTTTCCCACCTCTGACCGACACATCCCCTCAGTGTAAGGGAGTTTTAATGTCCACACAAAAGTCATTTGAGCCAGAAATCTCTTGGGAGGTCTTGGTCTTGGTACCTGTGTTGTTAGCAGCACTTACTTTCTGTGTGACCTGGGGTCCTGTACAAGTGGAGGTTGGGGAGGGGCAATTGAATTAGTTCCCTTCTAGCCCTAAAACCCCAGGCGTCTCTCAAATAGTAGAGTAAAGGCAGGAGGGATGGGGTGAGGATTTTATTCAGATATTTAGAACTGAAGCAGGATGTGTTGGCGAGGTCACAGGTCTCTCTACAGCTTGCCCTCGGAGAGACTAGAGATCAGGAGCCCAGTTGCAGGGCTGGAGGAGTCAGTGTTTGTCATCACCCCATGCCACTGGGATCTAGAAGTTCAAAGACTGCGCAGTGGGGGCTCCTGGGACATTTGAGCTTTGTGGGAAGCACAGGAGGGACTTAATGGCTTGATTGTACATTTCTTGTCTTGGGCTTGTTATCAGTGCTTGTTTTTTTTTTTAATTTTTTTTTTATTATTCAGCACGGATTTTTTATACATTTCTTGAGTACAACAGGGTTACGTATACATTTACAACATATCAATCATTGTCAGAGCACAATTAGCACCACTTCTTCGTTTTCCATGTATAGCCCACATTCCTAACATAGCCTGGTCAAGCAAATTTTCTAGAGTCATAAAACCATAAACCTTTAGAGTCATATATTTACTTTCTAAGAAGTAGGAGGGTCTTTCATCTACACATCCTAGGAGCAATCTTCAGACTTCGAGATGCCAAAGTATCCATAGCAGATGAATCAGTATAATTACTCACATATGCAGATAGCAACTGCCAGGGGGGAAAGGGCCCAGCTAGCTCCCACAACTCCCCTGTTTTTATTTTAAAATGCTGTCAGTGCTTATTGAGCATGCAGATTTAGTGCATCATTTAGTGCTAAGGAAACAGAGGACAGATGCCATCCTTTTCACCAATGTCATGTTCTAGTGAGAGGCTCCTCATTCATTGACCATATATTGAACTCTTAGTTCTCATTTCATGAAATATTGAGCACCTACTATTTGCCAGCTGCTATGTGTACAGCAAGAAGAAAGGAGTAGTCCCTTCACACAAGGCACTTACACAGGGAGATTGACAGATGAAGGCCGTGGCGGAGGAAACACTGGGCAGCACCGTGGGAAGGGAAAGGGGGGAAGTTGGGAAGTACTGAGGATTCAGACCCAAAGGTGGACCTGTCTTCCCAGAAGAGGTAATACCAAAACTAAGATCTGAGAGACCAGTGGAAGTTAGCCAGGCTAGAGGCAGGGGTCAGTGCTCTAGGCAGAGCTGCCTAAAGGCAGAGAGACATATTTTCAAATGATTATGGGCTTTATCCAGGTTAAGAGGTACCCAGCTGGGAGCCAACAATTGTGGCACGCACCTGTAATCCCAGTACTTGGGAGACTGAGACAGGAGGATCACAGGTTTGAAGCCAGCCTTAGCCATTTAGTGAGGCCCTCAGCAATTTAGTGAGACCCCATTTCAAAATAAAAAATAAAATAGGGCTAGAGGTATAGCTCAGAGGTAGAACATCCTTGGATTCAATCCCCAGTACTACAAAAATAAAATAAGATAAAATGTACCCAGCTGGTCACAGTGGCCCACACCTATAATCCCAGTACTTGGGAGGCTGAGACAGGAGGATCATAGGTTCAAGGCCAGTCTTAGTAACTTAGTGAGCCTCTGTTTCAAAATAAAAAAAAAAATATGGGGGAATAGCTCAGAGAAAGAATGCCCCTCCGTTCAATCCCCAGTACAAAAGAAGAAGAAGAGGAGGAGGAGGAGGAAAAAAGAAAGAGCTGGGCGTGGTGGTGCACTCTTGTAATCCCAGTACTTGGGAGGCTGAGACAGGAGGATCCAGGTTTGCAGCCAGCCTCAGCTACTTAGTGAGACCCTGTTTCAAAATAAAGAATAAAAAATAGGACTGGGGGTGTAGCCTGGAGGTAGAATGCCCCTGGGTTCAATCCCCAGTACCGCAAAAAAAAAAAAAGAGGTACACTTCCAGGCAGAGTTTACAGTCTGGATGAAGAGAACAGCTGGGTAATCCCATAAGAAAGCAACAGAGACAGCACTGGGAGTGTACCAGAGGGAAGTCCTGGTCAGCAGAACAGCAGATTTGGGCTGAGACAGGGATAGATGTCTGGATGGGAAATGCTGAGGGACTGGAGGTGGACTAGTCTTCAGGAGCCCTTAGAGGTCAGCCTCAGGGTGCCAGGAGTGTGAGGCTCTGCCCACTGTGGGAGACAAAGCCAGAAAGGTGGGTTAATCCAGAGGGAAATCGAGCACTGTTTAGCTTGGTCTTGATTTGGTAAGGAAGGGGGGAGCCAGTAAAGGCTTCTAAACAGAGAGATAGATATTTAAGTTTGAAACGTGTTGCCTGAGTCTGGGGAGGGAGGACATTCATATTGGGAACATGGTAGCCATTCGATTTACTTGACAATGAATCATAGTTTAGTACAAAGAATGTGTCCTTTTCCAGTTTCTGACTCCTATGGTTGAATGAGAATGTATTCCCTAGTCCTCAGTTTCTCAATAACAGATCTTGCCTGTTCTGTTTGTTCACTGCTGTTTACTTCCTCATTCTTAAAACAATGTTTGGTACATAGGACATACATAAATGCTGTCAACAAACCATCTTGTAGGGAATTATTAGTTACCATCAGTTTTGAACCATCGTCTTTTATGTTCTCTTGAAGTGACATCGTACTGCATTAGAAAAGTAATTTTCAGCCCAGCCTGGTGATATAATCCCAGTATTTGGGAGGCTGAGACGAGAGGATTGCAGATTCAAGGCCAGTGCGTAGTAAAGAAGAAAGTTGTTTTTCATGATCCATCTCAAAGTTGCTATGAATAATTCTCACTTAAAATAATTTACTTTTAAGTTTATTTTTAAATTATTTTGAAAATTCTAAAAATACTTTATATCAACATTAATTATAGAGGAGTTACAGAGTTCCCAGAGTTGATAATAAAAACTTATATGCTAAACTGGGCGTGGTGGTGCACGCTTGTAATCGCAGCATTTGGGAGACTGAGACTGGAGGATCCGGGTTCGAGGCCAGCCTCAGCTACCTAGTGAGGCACTCTGCAACTTAGTGAGACCCAGTTTCAAAATAAAGAATTGAAGGTAGAACGCCCCTGAATTCAATCCCCAGTACAGAAAAAAAACAAAAACAAAAACTTACATGCTGCTACACTCAACCCTTCCAAATGGTCTGTAGCATGTTAGGGTAGTTATAACAAATTAAATTGAGCCAATTTTATATTTGGATATCACATGCTTTTTTCTGAGTAGATGCCACTGACACTTTATATATTGAGCCAATAAGCAAACAACTAGTAAATTGCTTTCTTCCCTGAATCCCTTAACTCAAAATGTACCATAAAATAAGTCAGAATAATGTTGTTTGCCAAGTTCTCAGCATGATCATTCCAGAGGAGGTCGTTTTGACCTCCTCTGCCCTTTTTTTTGGTGTTCATTTATCATGAGACCATTTCCCCCCTTTAAGAAGACAATGAGAAGAGGAAGTTCTTTAAAGTTCACTGAATTAAGAAACTATCTGGAATAACTACTTTTTACATTTCCTGCAAGAAGCAATATCTGTAAGCTGCCATTTCCTCCCACTGCAGTGGATAAATGAAGCCACTCCAGACCCCGGAAAGCAAACAGCAATCATTCAAGTGACTGTGAAACTTCCCTCTGCTTGGCATTAATTATATCCTAGGGAGACACCAAGGCAGGAGGGATTAAAAAAAAAAAAAAAAAGGGCAGATTTTACTCAGTTACTTAACACAATATAACTATGTTGCTGAACATAGATTTTTTGTTGTTGTTGTTGTTTTGTTTTGGTTTTTTTTTTTTTGCGGTACTGGGGATTACACTCAGGGGCATTCTACCTCTGAGCTCTACCCCCAGCCCTATTTTTTATTCTTTATTTTGAAACAGGGTCTCCCTAAGTTGTGGAAGGCCTCACAAGGTAGCTGAGGCTGGCCTTGAACCTGGTTCCTCCAGTCTCAGCCTCCCAAATGCTGGGATTACAAGCGTGCGCCACCATGCCCGGCTAGATGTTTTTCTTAAACACTGGTTTTTTATTTCTTTTCTTTTCTTTTTTTTCACCCCCCTTGTGGCACTGGGGATTCAACCCAGGGATATTCAACCTCTGAGCTACACCCCCAGCCTTACTTTATTTTTATTTTGAAACAAGGTTAATGAATCTCATTATTTGCCAAGGTTGGCCTTGAATCTGCAACCCTCCTATCTCAGCCTCCCAAGTACTGGGATTACCAGCATGCGCCACCATGCCTGGATTTTTATTTCCATTCTATATTTAAGGCTAATCGCTTTTTTGTTCATGAAAGCTCTAATTCCAAGAGGAATGAAGATAGGATAAATATCACTTAGAACAACATTAAATGCTGTTCCAGTTTGACCTTAGAACATACTTTGAGTCTTGTGTTTGGGTTGTGGTCTGGTGTATATATTGAATTCTAGACCTTGGCCAAATCACGTTTTAGATTTTCTACCTTAAAAATATATTTTAATATCATAGTAATTAAAATTCTGCTCTTTAGTAAACTTTTAATTTTGAAATAATTTGTGTGTGGGGTGGGGTACCAAGGGATTGAACCCAGGGACATTCTACCTCTGAGCTACACCCACAGCCCTATTTTATTTTATTCTTTATTTTTGAAACAAGGTCTTACTTAGTTGTGGAGGGCCTCACTAAGTAGCTGAGACAGGCTGCGAACCTGTGATCCTCCTTTCTCGCCTCCCAAGTACTAGGATTACAAGCGTACGCTACCACGTCTGGCTTGAAATCATTTTAGATTTACAGAAAAGTTGCAATGATAGTACAGAGAGTTCCTATATATACCACCCAGTCTTCCCAATGTTAATATCTTATATTATAATGACATCAAAACTAAGAAGTTAATATTAATTAGTACATTACTATTAAATATAGCCTTTATTCAGATTTTACTAGTTTTTCCACTAATGTGCTTTGTCTGTTTGCAGGTCCAATCTATAATCTCATATTGTGCTGGACAAGGTGGCACATGCCTGTAATTTCAGTATTGGGCAACCTGAGAGCCTCAGCAATGTAGCAAGACCCTGTTTCAAAATGAAAAATAAAAAGGGCCAGGGGTGTTGTCTGGAAGTAGAATGCCACTGGGTTTTAATCCCCAGTATTAAAAAAAAAAAAAAAAAAAAAGATTTTTTTGAGATAGGGTCTAAATTGCCCAGTTGGCCTTGAACTTTTGATCCTCTTGCTTCAGCACCCTCTCTCCTCAAACAGCTGGGATTACAGACACATATCACCATGCACAGCCAGTAATTAAGTTTTTAATGATGCTCACAGAATATAAGGATTTCACTTGCAAGAATAATATCTGAGGCATATGGCCCTTTCCTAACATGTCTGACTAATAAGTTTCTAAAATGTCTTTACAGAGATTGCCTTACAACAGGTTTCCATGTTCTTCCGATCAGAGCCAAAGTGGGAAGTTGTAGAACCATTGAAAGACATAGGTGAGAAACTGACATTCTATTAAAAGATGGAACCCAGGACTGGATTTTTACTCAGGCTTTCTGATATGTATCCCAAGAAGGCTTTTAAGTTCTGGTGACTTCTTTCTTTTTGTCTCCATACTGCTTTAGGATACAGTCTTTGTTAAAACCTTATTAGGATTTAGATTAAAATGACTTTCAAAATCACCATTTAAGCTGGGCGTGGTGGCGCAGGCTTGTAATCCCAGTATTTGGGAGGCTGAGACTGGAGGATCCGGGTTCGTGGCCAGCCTCAGTGAGGTTCTCCACAACTTAGTGAGACCCTGTTTTAAAATAAAGAATAAAAAATAGAACTAAGGGTGTAGCTTGGAGGTAGAATGCCCCTGGGTTCAATCCTCAGTACTGAAAAAGAAAGGAAAAAAAACCACCACCATTTACTATTCTATCTTTTTCACTAAATGTAAAATGTTGTTTTCTTATTATTTCCATGTATAGTTTATTTTCTTTTCTTTTTAGTATAGCCTTTACCATGTAAACATTATCAAATAGTTGTTTTACTGGTACCTACATAGCTGTGGTTAATTTTGCCAAACTTAATTTTTTTTTTTTTTTTTTTTTGCAGTACTGGGAGTTGAACTCAGGGGCATTCTACCTCCGAGCTACACCCCCAGCCCTATTTTTTTATTCTTTATTTTGAAACCGAGTCTCACTAAGTTGCGGAGTGTCTCACTAGGTAGCTGAGGCTGGCCGTGAACCCGGCTCCTCCGGTCTCAGCCTCCCGAATGCTGGGATTACAAGCGTGCGCCACCACGCCCGGCTCAAACTTAATTTTGCTTAATTACTTAATCAATGAAATTTATGTCAGTTGTAAAAATTAAACATCTATAAACAGATTTCTACTTTTATGGCAGGCTGGAGAATAAGGAAGAAGTATTTCTTGATGAAGATGAAAAATCAACCAAAGGAACGGCTAGTTTTAAGCTGGGTAAGACTTTCTCTTTTTTTTTTTTCCCCTTCAGTTATTTCAGGAAATTTAAATAGGTTTATGAAAGCAAATTTGACAAGAGAATTGCAAAATTGTACTGCACTCTTATTTTTTTTTTTTTATTTGGTACTGGAGATTGAACCTAGGGACATTCTATCCCTGAGCTATAGACTCAGCCTTCTTGTATTTTTTATTTTGAAACAAAACCTCATTAAGTTGCTGAAGGTCAGCCGGGCGTGGTGGCGCATGCTTGTAATCCCAGCATTCAGGAGGCTGAGTCTGGAGGATCCAGGTTCGAGGCCAGCCTCAGCTACCTAATGAGACACTCCACAATTTAGTGAGACCTGGTTTCAAAATAAAGAATAAAAAATAGGGCTGGGGGCATAGCTTGGAGGTAGAATGCCACTGAGTTCAATCCCTAGTACCGCAAAAACAAAAAAAAAAGTTGCTGAAGGTCTCACTAGGTTGCCAAGGTTGGCCTTAAACCTGTGATCCTCCTGTCTTAGCATTTCAAGTACTACAGTCACAGGTGTGGTGGCACACCTGGCTTGTACCACACCTTAAGAGATGATGATGATGATGTGCAGCTTCCTTGGTCTCACATCAAAGGGGCTCCGTTTTGTCACTTTGCTATGCATTTGGTTATGTAAATACACTTAGTCAACTACAAACGTTTGGAAAGAAATAGGTATAGCTTAATAGAGTTCTCTGGAATGTCTTTAGAGCTGACAGTTTTGGAGTTTACCTCCAAAGGAAATACTTGGGCATTACTTTATCTCTTTCTCTTTGGGGGTTCTAGTGATACATTTGGTCAGTGGAATTAGATGAGATCACAGGTAACTCCCAGTACATGTATATCTACACATTACCTCTCCAGCAGGCCTCGAGGTAACAAAGGCTTGTGTCTTTGGTTTGCAGTCATATTTGGAAAAATAAAATTAAAGGGAAAAACTTAGAAGGAATTTTCCCTTGGATGACCAAGGCAGTATGCTAATATTTCCTCCTGTGTTTTCAGGCTGACCTTGGCCCTGACAAGTACTTGTCAGATAAAGATTTTCAGTGTCTGATAAAACTTCTGCCTTCCTGTTTGGTAAGTACAAATACTCTGGTTATTTTCAGTGCTGATCACAGATTCATAGTGTGTCCTTGAGGGTGAACATGGACAGAAGAGCTGGAAATACTCTCTAGACTCAAGAGAATGAAGAGATAAAACATATTTCAGTTCATACTGAAACTGTACAGGGCTGCTCCCATAGATCAGAGGCAATTTGAAATGACACTCACGACATCTGCACAACATGAATTGTGGCGATTTAAATATAGCCTTTGTAGCTGGGTATAATCCCAATTCCTGGGAGACTGAGACAAGAGGATCACAAGTTTAAAGTCAACCTCAAACTTAGGCCCTATTTCAAACTAACAAATAAATTAAGGCTGGGGGATGTAGGTCATAGGTACAATGCCCTGGGTTCAATCCCTAGCACCACACACATACAAATTTATCTCTATTTAAATATATACCCCTTTTGTTTTGTTTTGTTTTTGTGGGATTAGGGATTGAACCCAGGGCTTTATGCATTGGGATTAGAAGCATGAGCCACCATGCCCCGCTGAAGTACTGGGGATTGAACCCTAGGGCATTCTACTCCAAGCTATACCCCCAGCTCTATTTGTATTCTTTGTTTTGAAACAGGATCTCACTAAGTTGCAGAGAGCTTCACTGAGTAGCTGAAGCTGGCCACAAACCTTCGGTCCTCCTGTCTCAGCCTCCCAAAGTACTGGTTTACAAGTGTGTGATATGTAATGCATGGTATTACGTACCATTTTAAGACCTATTTTTTTCATTAATGGTGTATCATGATCATTTTTTTAGCTGACAACACTCTGTGATAATTCTATCATAACTAAAGTTGTACCTTAGTTACTCAACTAATCTATAGACATTTGGGTATCTAGCTTTTTTTCTCTTATTAAATAAAAAAATTGAAAAAAATCATAATGAACTATTTTAGCTAAACATTTGAGTCTATCCTTAATTATTTTCTTAAGATAGACTTAACTAACAATGTGTAAGGAACACATGAATATCCTGTTCTTTACCAAATCCACTAGTTTTAGCATTCAGTATGCTTGCTTGCTTCCTTCCTTTCTTTCTTTCTCTTTACCCTCTGGCACTAGGGATTGAACCCAGGAGCTTTCTACCTCCAAGCTATACCCTCAGCCCTTTTAATTTTTATTTGTTTGTTTGTTTGTTTGTTTGTTTATTTATTTTTGTGGTACTGGGGGTGGAACCCAGGGGCATTCTACCTCTGAGCTACACCCCTAGCCCTATTTTATTCCTTTATTTTGAAACAGGGTCTCACTAAGTTGTAGATGATCTTACTAAGTAGCCGAGGATGGCTGCGAACCTGCGATCCTCCTGTCTCAACCTCCCAGCTGCTAGGATTATTGGCATACACCATCACACCTGGCTATTTAGTGTGATTTCTGATTTCATTACTCTTTCTGTACTTATTATATAGTATTTACCATAAAGAAGAGTTTCCCTTCTTCCTTTTTTTTCTTTTTCCCTTTTTATGCTGGGAGTTGGGTGCAGAGCATTGTGCATGCTAGACAAGAACTCTACCACTGAGCTATACCCCTAGCTCTTTTACTTATATCAGTAAGGACTCAAATTTTTTTATTTTATTCATTGACTATCTTTTTGAGGTGATAAAAATATTGTATAATTGGGTTGTGATGTCACATCACTGAATATACTGAAAACCATTGAATTGGGTAGTTTAAATGGGCAAATTGTAATGGCATGTAAATTATATCTCAATAAAACTGTTAAAAAAAAATCAGCAGCAACCATTCTGATGTGACGGGAGAAACTTCATGGTCAGTTATATTTCCTGGGCACACCCTTCCAGCCTCCCCAAAGCATCTTCATACCCCAGATCCCTCTGTGGCTCAGCTCCCATGGGTTTAAATTTTCATGGTACTCCTTTGAGCTAATAGGAATTTTAATATCGGTCTGGAGTCAGTTTGTTCATGGAACCAAATTTTGAGGTTATACGAGGACTTTCCTTTTGGTCATTAAATAATTTGTGTTTCCCCCACCCTACTTGGTTGACGTCAGTGTCCCCATCTGAGTAGGACACTGTGACTCATCATATTACAAACGTCTGTAGAAGGGAAGGGCGATTCATGCTAGCTGCTTTAGTTAAGGGCTGAGATGCCAAAACTTGCTGCTTGTCTCCTGGCTATCTTGCTTCCTGGCTTGGCACCTGAACAGCAGAGTGGAATACCAGTGGAATACCTGTGAGAAAAGACATTTATTCTGGCCCCATTCACTTGTTCTGAAATTTGGCTGTATTCTTTGCCAGCTTTCAGAGGCAGAATATCAAAAGTCTCTATTATTCCCCAAACTCAGACATTTTCTTTCTTGTACCACTTACTTTAAGAATGTGCATACCAAAGCAGATACCTTCACACTTAGCACCACATCAGTTATCAACTTCCTTTTGTCTCTAGTATTTGCATTGCTTCCCCTATCTGGAGAAGGAGGAACTTGTTTTTCATGTTAACTTGACTCTATAACCAGATCCTTGACCTAAAAGGACCTAGATCTTAATGCAATGAATGTGAATTTCTTTTTTGTTTTGGCAGCACCCTTACATCTATCGGGTTACCTTTGCCACTGCTAATGAATCCTCAGCATTGCTAATCAGGATGTTTAATGAAAAAGGAACTTTGAAGGATCTGATCTACAAGGTACTTATGGTCCAAGTTCATAGTCACAAAGTTATTGAGCCCTGTTAGAACCTGTGGGCCGAAGGGTTTAATTTTAGTTCTGACTTTATTTAGTAAGACTCTACCCACTTTGGTTAAAGAGCAACCCTTTCCCTACATGAGGGAAGATGAAACATTTAGAGATTATGTCCATTGTAGGCTGCTCTCTTGGGTCAGTTTTAAAGTTTGAGGCGTGCACATAATAAAGCAGTATGAAGAATTCTAACAGTATCTAAGACTCTAGGAGCTACTAAAGCCAAAACAAGGCAGATTTTCCCTGGGGTAGAGAAGGGACAACACAGGTCACCCTCTTTCTACCCACTATACACAGACTTTTGTTTTTGTAATACTGGAGATCAAACCCAAAGGTACTCTGCCATTTGGCTCTATCCCCATCCCTTCTTATTTATTTATTTTTAAATTTTGATACAGTGTCTCACTAAGTTGCCCGGGCTGGCCTTGAATTTATGATCCTCCTGCCTCAGCCTCTCCAGTAGCAGGGATTACAGGTATGCACCACCATGCCCGGCTCCATTTTTTTTTTTTTGCAGTACTGGAGATTGAACTCAGGGGCATTCTACCTCCAAGCTACATCCCCAGCCCTATTTTTTATTCTTTATTTTGAAAGTGTCTCACTAAGTTGCAGAATGCCTCACTAGGTAGCTGAGGCTGACCTTGGATCCTCCGGTCTCAGCCTCCCAACTGCTGGGATTATAAGCATGTGCCACCACGCCCGGCTCTGACTCCATTTTTCATTTTGAGACAAGGTCATGCTGAATTTCTGAGGCTGGCCTTGAATGTGTAATCCTCCTGTCTCAACCTCCTGAGTAGCTGGTATTAGGGGCCTGGTCCACCACACCCAGTCAGCCTCTTGTTTTTGAAACCCATATCCTGTGGTCTGACTATCTCTGGGAACCTCCAGTCTCTGCTGAGTGTTGCCTGTTCAGGAAGCGCAGGTACTCCTCTACCACTTTTTGTGTGTATGTCTGTGGTACTGTGGATTGAGCCCAGGGGCCTTCTACCTCTGAGCTATGTCCCCAGATCTATATTATTTTTATTGGAAACAGGGTCTCACTAGGTTGATGTGAGTCTCACTACTTGCTGAGGCTGTCCTTGAAACTGTGATCCTCCTGTCCCAGCCTCTCAAGTACCAGGATTACAAGCATGGGCCACCATTCCCGGCTTCCTCTACCACTTTCCAATGTGTTCTTTGTTCTTTTCCAAAGGCAAAACCAAAGGACCCATTCTTAAAAAAGTATTGCAACCCTAAGAAGATTCAGGGCCTTGAACTCCAGCAAATAAAAACGTATGGACGACAGATATTAGAGGTAAGAGGTATTTAATTTTGAAGTTGTATTGGAGTTTCATCCACAATTAAATTATTCTTATGGAAAAGTTCTCAGGTGATATCCAAACTCACTGACATTGTCTACTTACTCATAGATTGATGGCATTGTCATATTTTACTCCAACAATCAAATATTTGAGATGAAGGTGGCATCGTTTAGATATGCAAAACCAAAAACTTGAGCTGTTGGAATTTGGTGTCTGATTCTTAAGATGTAGATGCCAACTTTCATTTGTTTGTTATGCTGTGTTTATGTCCGTATAGCTCCCTGCCAGTTATATAACCAGTAGTGAAAACCTTTCCCATTTAGGCTGGAGATACAGCTCAGTGTAGAGTGATGTTTTTAGCATCACAAGACCTTGGACTTGGTCCCCAGCACCAAAAAGAAAAGAAACAGGGTCTCACTAAATTGTGGAGGGCCTCAATACGTAGCTGAGGCTGGCTGTGAACCTGCAATCCTCCTGTCTCAGCCTCCCCAAGTACTGGTTTTACAAGCGTGTGCCCAGCTTAGCCTTGCTCATTAATGCAGCCTTATTCATTAACGTAGTAGGATCAATACTACCCAGAGCTGACCTGTTGGGATTAAAGTCTTAAAGCAAGCTGGTGTGGCACACGCTTGTAATCCCAGTTCTTGGGAGGCTGAGACAGGAGGATCAGTTTCAAGGCCAGCCTCAGCAACTTAGGCCCTCAGCAACTTATCGAGACCCTGTTCCAAAATAAAATGGGAGGGATGGTAGCTTGGAGGTAGAATGCCCCTGGGTTCAATCCCCAGTACCCCCCCCCCCCCCCCCCCCCCCCCCCCCCCCCCCCC
>PVLC010023002.1:0-26104 GCA_004027655.1 Graphiurus murinus | reverse complement strand
TTTAGGAGGTATTTGGCCATTGCTTCTTCTAATAATTTTTGCTGCCACATTATTATCTGCTCGTTCTAGTACTAAATTATATTGTGTTATATTATCTCAGAGGTTAGTAGCATCTTGCTTTTTTTAAATTCCCATTAATCTTCCTCTGTTCTTCAGATTGCATAATTTTTTATTGAACTGTCTTCTTATTCATTGATTTTTTTAACTTCAATCTAATATTTAGCCCATCTAATCATTTTTATTTAAATTCTTCAACATTTTAGTCCTGAATTTTTATTTGATTCTTGTTTATAAGTTCCACTTGTTTGCTGACAACAGGCTAACAATCCCTGTTTACTCATTAAAATTAACTTTAAGTCTTTTAGCATATTTGCAATAAACTGCTTTAAAATTTTTGTTTTATTAAATCCAACATCTGGGCCTTCTCAAAGTAAGTTTTTATTCATTGAATTCGGTGGGGGTTTTTAATGACAATGGATTTTCCCATTTTTTTGCTTCCCCAATAATATTTTTATTGTGTGTTGGGCATTATAATCACACATTGTCGAAATTCTGGATTCTATTATGCTCTTTTGAAGACTGGATATTTTGTTCCAGCAACTAAATTAATTACAGGCAGACAGCTTTAAATAGGGCCTTGGTTTTTAAAGTGTTTAATTAATTTCAGGTTTGTTAAGGTCACTATGTAGTAGCCTTTACTCTAGAGAAAGATTCTTACTCCAAAGCCGTTGCCTTTCCAGTGTTTCAAACAGATGCCCAGGGTGTAATCATTCTTCCTCTGTGTAAACTAGACATTTAATGTCACTAGTTATCTTTTTTCTATTCTGAAAGTCACAGCAATTCTCCACACAAGACATAGTTTCACCCTGCCATGGGCATCTCAACCACTGGAAAACAACTCAGAAAAAGCCCTTACCCAAATTCCTGCCAGGTCTCCATGCAGAAATCTCTGCTCCAGCCCTCTGCCAACTAGGTGTCAGTAAAACTATAGTCTAGCCCAAACCCAACTCATGCCATTATTGAAGTGATATAAGCCCATAATTTAAGAAATAAGACATCACAAACAGTCTTTAAACCTCTTTTATAAACAGTATATGGGGCACAATAAAACAAAAATCACTATGTTGGAAAAGAAGAAAAAAAAAAGACAACTAATTAAGAGAAAAAGAAAACCAATGGCTCAAATATTGAGTTACCAGAAAAAAAAAAAAAAACAACTTTGATCAAAAATTGTATGAATAGCCGGGCGTGGTGGTGCACGCTTGTAATTCCAGCATTTGGAAGGCTGAGATTGGAGGATCCGGGTTCACAGCCAGCCTCAGCTACCTAGCAAGGCACTCCCCAACTTAGTAAGACCCTGTTTCAAAATAAAGAATAAAAAATAGGGCTGGGGGTATAGCTCAGAGGTAGAATGCCCCTGAGTTCAATCCCCAGTACCACAAAAAAGAAAAAAAATTGTATGAATAGAGGAAAAGATTGATGATATACATTAACATATATAATTGCAGTCTACAGTGAGTAAAAATGGAATATCTGAGTATTAATCAGTCATTTAGGGCACATTGGTTGTTACCAAACATAAAATTGGTGAACTGGAAAAGGAGTTGAATAAAAACACATGGGGAAAAGAATGGAGAATCCAAGATCAGGAGACAGGCAGGACTGGCAATAGGTCTGACTAGAACACAACTGGGCTACCAGAATGATAGGAGCGGACAAAATGGGACACAAGAAGTAATCAAAGAGATGATAATGTAAAACTGATCAAAGACATGAGAGATTTAACAAACTTAGTAAGCCTGAAGCAGGATAAATATTCCAAAATTCTACTGGTAGACATAATATAGTAAAACCACTCCCTCCCCACCCCCTGTACTGGGGATGGAACCTGGAGACATTCTACCTCCGAGCTATAGCCCCAGCCCTATTTTCTTATATTTTTTATTTGGAAACAGGGCCTCACTAAGCAGCTGAGGCTGGCCACAGACCCAACTCCAGTCTCAGCCTCCCTAGTACTGAGATTACAAGCATGTGCCACCATGCCCAGAATAACATCACTTTTAAAACATCTTTTAATTTTAAAAAATCTACCGTCAAAGAAGTGGTAAAGAGAGATGACATCTCCAGGAAAAGGATAAAAAACAAAACATTGTTTTTTAAGGGCTGGGAGATGTTTTAGTGTACATTTTGTAAAAATAAAGATAAAATTTGTAAAGTAAGACTTTGAATAACAAAATGTAAGTAAATTACTGTCTGGCAAGTCTAAACTACAATAGATATTAAGGAGAATTAATCAGTCTGGAAAAAAATATCCTAGATGGAAACAGAAATTCATAAAAAATTGCAATTATGGGAAAGTGAACTTATATGAGAAAATAAAAATGAATGTCAACTATAGAGTAGAACAATGATAGTAATGGCTTGTAGAGTTTCAAATATATGTAGTATTAAATGGATAATGATAACAAAGCAAAATGCTGTGTAGTCAACGAAGCTGAAAGATTCCAAAGTTGTAGCAACATCAGAGAAATGGTAAAAACATCATTTGTATTCAATGGTGTGAAGCCAAAGAGGTATGGTGTTCTATCTATCTAGAGTAGCTATGAAAATTAAAAAATGAAGGTATAAATGACAAGAAAAAAACAAATAAATCAGATTATTTCAAAGGAATTCAAGAAAGGAGGGAAAATGAATATAAATTAGTGTGTTTATACAAATAGAATATTAAAGTAATAACACATAAGTAATACCACTAAATATAAACGGACTGCTGGTGATGTTCTTTATTGTTTGGTGCACTCATTACCTAGGTATATTCATCTTGTGAAGATGTAAAGTTAAGATTTTTCAATTTTTCTGTCTATATTAGTTCGTATTCTATAAGTCATTGAAAAGGTATTTTAAGCATTTTAGAAATGCTTACATTCTGGAAAGCTATGTAGTCATTTCCACCGGTACCAAAATCCACAGATGCTCAACTCCCTTATAGAAAATAGCTAGAACTTACAAGTAACCTTCAAAAAACCCTCCTGCATGTTTTAATCATCTCTAAATTAATCATAATATCTCCATAATGTAAATGTCATGTAAATGGTTATTATGCTGTATTGTTTATAGGAAAATGACAAAAGTCTGTACATGTTTAGTACAGACACAATTTTAAAAAATCTTTTAGAGTTGAGCATGGTGGTGCACACTTGTAATCCTGGTATTTGGGAGGCTGAGACAGGAAGATTCCAGGTTTGAGGCCAGCCTCGGCAATTTAGCGAGACCCTCAGCAACTTATCAAGATCTTGTTTCAAAACAAAAAATAAAAAGGCCTGGGGGTGTAGCTGGGAGGTAGAATGCCCCTGAGTTCAATTTTCAGTACCAAAAATAGAATAAAACAAAACAAAAACACATTTTAGACCCACAATTGGTTGAATCTGCAGATTAAGAGCCCACAGATAAGGAGAGTCAACTTATACCAAAATGCCAAAGGTCACGGGAAATGAGCTTATGAAAGATATCTTCATCTTTTACTTAGGCATATTTTTAATATTTTAACAATAAATCTATGTACTTTTCATAGTTATCAAAATTAACTTCGACATTATGCATTTTATTTATTTATAATAAATATACATAAAATGTTTCTTTAAAAGCCAATGGGTGCAAAGACTACTGGTCCCCATCCTCAGCTTACCATTCTTGACATCTCATGCTGGATGTGTAGGAAATATTCACCTCTTCCCTGCATCTATCAGCCTACCTGAGTTCCAAGTTTCAGAACATAAACTGAAACAAAGTAGACTGGAAATGCAGGTAGGCTTGTTAGGTACTGGAGGGCCAGAGAAGGCTGTGTGATTTTTCTTGGCTTCCCTCTATCCTATCCCTAAAACATCTGGTAGGACTCTTATGCAGCATTGGTAGTCAACAAGACAGTCACAAGTTAAGGCCAGAGGTGCTAGGGTTGGGCTCCTTGGTCAGCAGGAAGGTCCTAGGTGGGACCACAGAGTAGGGGATATGTGGGAGCCAGGGACAGAAAAAGTGGTGCCTCTGTTTTTTCTCTTGGCTGGAAATGTTAGAAACTTCATAATGTCTTATGGGAAATGGCTTGTTCATAGTTCCAGGGGCTGGGGAATCTGGAATTTTCTTCAGCGCAGGGAAGAGGTTCAACCTTAGGAAGCTGTATGTTCTGGTTTAATTCCTAGGGGCAAACAATTTGATGTCAACAAACTCCAGGGAGGAAAGTGAAGATCCAGGGACAAATGTGGGGATCTCAAGGCCAGCTCAGGGGGAGGCAGAATCCAATAAATGACCTTGCCTCACCTCCTCCCTCTACCTCTCCCATAACCACCTGCCATGCCACCTGCAGCAGCGGGGAGGGGCTAAAGGGTGAACACAAAGACTCCACTGAAACGTCCTGTGGGTGCCCGCCCACTCCAAACACACGTCTCATTGCCCTTCTTTTTCCTGCATTCATCCAAACTGGAAACGGTGGCATCCCCTCTCAGCAGCCCCCACTCTCCACCTGCAACTTTCCAGTTGGTTATGCAGCCCAGGTCTAAGAGCTGACATCTGCCTCTTCTGCTTCCCCATGTTTTCCCCTGTCACCAACCTCAAGGTCAGCCTGTCACACTGACACACCACCTTCCTCACACAAGCATTTGCTGCACTGGCCCTAGGACTCTCCAATCTCATTCACTGGCTCTATTTCCAGACCTCTGCACGTACCACATGGCTGGTAGGATAAAGATCATCCCACAAGGCAAAAGGGTGCATCACAGAGGGGTCCCTGCTCTTTACCACCCTCACTCCCTACTTCCTTTCCCTGTGTACAGCCATGCAGAATTCCCTCTAAGGCTCCCTTCATACTCGCTGTTTACTGCATTCTGCCCCCTCACCTACAGGACCTGGGATGGATGCCCCCAATACCTGAGGGGCCTTCCCACAGCCTTGCCCCCAGAGCCTTGCTCTATCAACCTTTGCACAGATCAGTTTCTTTTTCTTTTCTTATCTTTTCTTTCCTTCTCTTTCATTACTTTTTTTACTGTCAATTTTAAAGCATTTACTACATATGAGCTATTATGGTAAGTGCCTTAAATAGCTCATCTAACTTAATACCCACAACAATCCTATCATCATTCCCATTTTACTGATGAAGAAAATGAGCCTTCACTTACATAACTGATTCAAAACCTCAGAGCCAAGTGCCACTGGAATTCTAAAGGTCTGTGTCACTTTGTTTCTGGGGCTTCTCACCTAGGGAGCAACTCCCAAGTATCAGACTGTCTCCATCCATCAGCTGTGAGCTTACCAAAGGCAGAGAGGTGGTGCTTGCACAGAGAAGTTCAAAAATTCTTCGTGAAGCCAACATCAGTCCCAATGTGTTGACTGTGGGCTAGTGAATAGGCTTATGTAGTGTACGAAGAGTCTCCTGTGTTCTTCTTTACACGCCATCTGAGATAAGGCATTCCAAATATTAAAATGCTTGGAATCCTCATTATGAGGCTGGAGACACAGAGTCATTAAGGTCCCTGAAGCCATAAAGTCATAAGAGAGGAGTCAACAAGGTCCCTGTCCTTGAGGGGTACATATCACATAACAATCTAGCTTTAAAAACACTACTGAAATGGACCAGATGTACAGATATGTGCTAAGGATAGAACACCTTGTTAGCTGGGTGGGAAGGAGGGGAGAAACTGAGGCAGGATGCTTGGACCATGTGTCAGGGTCAGAAACCACCCTCACCTTACCTGTCCTTCTGTCCTTCTCTGCCACATGCTAAAGCAAGGGTCCCAGTCCTGCACCTCCCCAGAGGCTTCTGGACCCTCATCCTGAGCCATATGGATCCAGTGAGAAATCCTGTCCCCTCCCACTGCACCCACCCAGCCAGCCCTCCTTCCCTCTTCTACGCTGCACCTCCACCTCCCCCAAAGGCCAAGAGCAGCACCTTGACCCCCAGTGAGAAGCAGGAGATGCCTGCTGCCCCCAGCAGATCACCAGGTCTCTAGTGAGGACATGCCAGGCAGTGGGCTTGCCAACAACGGAGCATCTCCCTCTTGAAGCTCCAGCCCACGAGTCTCCCCCATGGCAAGCCCCAGGGGTGGAGAGTGGAGAGAGTGGCCATGGAGAGAGTGGACCCTAACTTCTGCTCTGCACACAGCATCTGAGGTAGAGAGCTAGGCACAGAGAGTGTGCATGTGTGCTCTGATCAAGACTGCCTGGCTGTGAAGCCCGGAGCTACCACCTCCGGGATCTGTGGCCTGGAGCAAGTTAATTACCGTCTCTGAGGCTTTTATGCCTTTTTTAAAAAAAAATGAATATTAAAATAATAGTACCTTCTTCATATGGTTTTGGGAGGATTAAAGAGTTGTCATATGTAAATTAGGCAAACTAGTCTTGGGAATATATCAAGCACCACCCTAGCTTCTGCCACTTTAGCCTTGATATGGAGCCCTGGGCAATGGGGCAGTGTGGCCGTGGCACAGTAATTAGAAAGATCTTTCATGGTGCACTGTAGTCTGGAAGCCACAGAACAGGGGCAGCTTCCTTTCCCTGCCTTTTTCTTCATATTCCGTCAAACTCCAGGAACCCTGTGAACCTTGGCACCCACCCCCAACCCCCAGGTCAGAGGGCGAAACTGCTGCTTGAACCCAGAGACAAGACGCCCAGGATGACAGCTGTGTGGCTGTGGACCCCAGGAGGGTAGACAGTGGACAGCTCCCGGATCTTATGGCCTCTTCTTCTGGAAGCCCTTCCCTGCTCCCCAGAAGGGCTCGAAATCTGTCTCCTTGAGCTTTCTGTTGTCAGTTTCTAAGCTAAACCCCATGTCAGCACTTTTACACCATGTCAATTTTCTCTCGTCTTCCACTGGCCTGCAAGAGAGGAAGTATGTGTACCCCTGGTCAGCCTGGACCGTGGAATCAGAAAAATAGCGTTTGCTCAATACATTATTAGGTAGACGAATAAGTGAATGAATGAAGTAATTAATTAATTAATTTCAGGGTAAGATGAGAGGTAGGGTACAAGAGGGAGAAAACACTGGAGGTGGGCGCTCCTCCATCGTCAGCCTTTCGACCCGGCAACGCACACCTAGTGAGGCGCATGGCAGTTAGGGAGGGAGAGCGCCTACTTGCAGTTCCAATAAATGCTACATTTGATGATTTATTGATTAATATCTTAAATTGTTTCCAGTTGCATTGGAAACGTGTTTGCAAGTGCCAATTTAACCCAAATATTAAATAAATAATGTTGCCAGGCATGATGGCGCAGGCCTGTAATCCCAGTACTTGGGAAGGTAAGACAGGAGGATCACCAGTTTGAGGCCAGCCTCAGCAACTTGATAAGACTCTCAGGAACTTATTAAGACCCTTTTTCAAAATTATAAAAAATAAAAGGGCTAGGGATGTAGCTTGGAGGTAGACTACCCCTGGGTTTGATTCCTAGTACCAAGGGGAAAAAAATTACATGCAGAGCCAGGCATGGTGTCACTTTCTTGTCAATCCCAATATTTGGGAAGCTGAGACAAAAGGATTGCAGGCTTGAGGACAGATTCAGCAACTTAGTTACCCTTGGCAATCTAATGAGAACTTGTTTACAAATAAAAATAAAAAGGGCTGAGAATGAAGCTTGGAGGTAGAATGCCCCTGGGTTCAATTCCTAGTACCAAAAAAAAATTTTTTTTTTTTTTTGCTCAGAGTCATGCATGGTGATGCACATTTTTAATCTCAGTACTTAGGAGGATGAGACAAGAAGATCCTGGGTTTGAGAATATCACCGCCAGGCAATTTAACAAGACCCTCAGCAACTTAGAGAGATGCTGTTTCAAAATAAAAATTAAAAAGGGTCAGGGGTATAGCTTAAAGTTAGAATGCCTCATGTTCAATCCACAGTACCAAAAAACAAACAAAAAACCAAAACAACAACAACAAAAAGTACCAGACCTGTAATCTGGACCCTTTGAGCCAAGACTGTGAGGAGACTCTAGGAGGATCTGTAGGTCACTAACTTGGGAGGCTGAGAAACTTCCCCACTTAAAACAGAGGAGGCAAAATACCCAGAGGTCACTAGCCACTGTTGGACCAACACTGGTCTTGAATGCTGGACGACAGTGACATGAGCCCCAGATGTCTGAACACTGCACAACTGCACTCTAAGGAAGCAGAGCGTCACTCACCTTTGCACGGCTAACAAAACCAAGGTCCACAATTTGAGTACCAGTTGCTATGCTAGCTGCCAGGTCCCCCGATTCCCAGCCCAGGCTCATGGAGTGCAGCTGGAGAATAGTCAGGTTGGGACTATTTTCTGCAGACTATGTCAAAGTCCCATCATATAAAGGAACCTCTGTAACCACCCTCTCCACCCCCTGCAGTCTCCATCTAACCACAGAGCTCAACAGGCTGACGCTGACAGAGGGGTACCAGCCCCCAGCAAACAGGAGATAGCAGACACCTTTAGCAGCCTGGGCTTGAGCCAGAGTTCCTCAAAGGCCAGTGGCCGGGGCCCAGAAAAAGCTCAGGCTGTGCGCTGCACTCAGGGAGGAGAAACCCTGAGTCCCAAGAAGGTGGGAGGGAAGATTCACATGGGAGAGCAGAGCAGGGGTTTCCAGACAGGAAGGTGCTCCTGCAAGACTCCCTCTGAAGCCAACCAGTGCCTGACCCACCCTCTGGACCAAGGCCACTCCCTGGGCACAGCCTGGGCCCCCTAGATCCTCTCGCACGCAGTAAAGGGCTTTGCCAGAAGGTTCTCATTCAGCTACCCAGTGAACATTCCTGAAATGTACTCTCTGAGTCACAGAAAGATGGTCTGGGAACTCCAGCTGGTGGAGTGTGGAGTGTTCCCGAGAGGCATCCAGCCCCAAGGAACCCCAGCCCAGCAGGCAGGCAGTGAAGGTAGCCAGTGGGTAAGAGTGCACTCAGAGATTGAGAGCCTCCCTCGGCATTCAGAGGGGACCTGTGGACACAGGACCCTCGTCACCCAGGCCTCCCTAACCTGGGAAATCACAGCAGCTCAGCCAGGGCCTGGCTGAGGTCTGAGGACTGAGGGCTTGATATACAGAGAAGAGACAACCCTGCCCAGGCCTCCCCTGGGCCCACCTCGCCAGCACTCACGGGCTGCTGCACTGCAGAGAAATGAAACGTCTGATTTTTTTTTTTTTTTTTTTTTTTTTGAGCAAGAGGAGGAGGGGGTAAAAAATAGCAGCACACAATTAGGGAGCTGCTGAACTTCTGTGCAAACTAATGAATAAACCAGCCCTTGACAACTTCCCCCAACTGCTGCCGACAGGATAATTGTGTCTAATTTCTTAATTTTAATGCCGTTGTTGCATTTGGCTTCTGCTAATGAGATGTAAATATGTGTTGCGGGTTTGTGGATTTGTTTAATTGCAGGGTAGCTAAACTGCGATTGGCCGGAAGGTTAGTCTTTTCTTTATTTATTTTTATTGTTATATGCCCCTGAATGGCAGAGAAAGCGGAGGGTGGTGGTGGTGGCTATTGTTCGCTTCTCTCTCTATCCCGCTCTTTTTTGGGAGACAGGATGGAAGATGTAGGGCTTCCTGGTGGAGTGGGTGGTTTGGGGCACTGAGGGGAGGATGAAGAGCTTTGCCTGGACCTCTTCCTTCTCTGGGTCAAGGTACCACCAAGTCCCCCTTGTGGGTCCCCTCACTGAGGGAGGAGGCCACACCTCAGGGCAGGGATGCTGCTTAGCCCAGTGCCGGGAGTCTCTAGGCATCAGCCCCTCCTCTCCTAGCCTGGGGCTCTCCCACAGCCCCATGAGGAAGAGGCTATCCTTACTGTCATTTGACAGATGGGGTGACACTGGCAGGGATTTATAACCAGCTCACAGTCACTGAGCCAAGTGTGGTGATGAGGTTTGTAGCTGGCCTTCCTTAACCTCAAAGCTGATGACCTCTGCAGAGTCACCATCTCCCATCTACCCTTGACCGCTACACTGAATCCCACAGAAATGTGATTTCTGTCCCAGGGCAATTTACTGCAGAAGCTGGAATGTGATGGGCCAGCAAGGGTGACGGATGTCAGGCCCAGGGCTGGCAGGGCTGCACCTGCTGTCTGGCGGGGTTAGGCTCTCTCCCTGCGCTAACATATGTCAAGAGGAGGGCCTTCCCCAGTTTCTATGTCAGTATTCAATTCCCTCAGAAGAAAGGAAGTTCTCCATCATGTCTGACTGAATTCCTTGACCCACAGTTTTAAGTAGAATCTCTGTGTCACCTTCTTTCTCTAAGAATCCTCGTATACTTAAAGAGGGTCACCTGGACCATTGTGAGTGCCTGCAGCCTTTCCTTCTGACCCAGGTTCCTCTGAGAGCCTCTGATGACTGCCCCTTGAGACTTGTCAAATCTACAGACCCCAGGTGAACTGGAGGATGCATTGTTATCAGAGTCAGAGTAACAGAAATAATCCTTTCTGGGCTCACAAGGAGCAATGCTTAGAAATTGGCAGCATACTTTTGTGGAGCCCTTCCCCTGCCTGTCGCTACACGTGTGGTCTCCCTGCTCCACCCCCTTCCAACACACACCTCTAGTCTGGATTTCATTTTCAGACCTCGTGCCCTCTTTCAGGTAAAGAGCCTAATAATATAATCCCTTCATATTTCACCTTGTGTATTATTTATTCCAGAGATATTTACACTTTAACTGGGGGTATTCCAATAGATTGAAAAAAAAATGTTGTACAATGGAATGAATCTCTAAAGGTGATATTTCGTAGTCAATGAAGCATAAAAAATTAATTTTAAGAAATTCAAGATATCGCAGTACCAAGGAGGAGCACTAACATCGCTCCTGCTGGCGCAGATGGCGTGATGGCCCTGCCTGCATGCCAAGCATGTTCCTTATGGCTCCTCTTTGGCAGCTTTGTTCTCCTTCTGTGTTTTTCTTCCTGCGATCCTCTTAGCACTGCTTTTCTTTTTTACTTTCATGAAAGCTTCCAGGTGAAGTAGAATGTACTATCACTGAAGGCCAGAAGATGTGTCCCCTTGTCCCAGCTTAGAGCCTCTGTGAAACCTAGAGACTCAGACTCGTGCCATGACACTCCTCCAAGGCTCAGGGCTCAGCACTGGAAACATCTGGCTTCCCCACTGTCTGCATCTGACCTCTGACTCCATCCTCCAGGAATCTTCCAGTGCTCATCCCACCTGTGTTTAAGTCCTTCCAAGAACCCATTGCCATGCATCATGCACAATTCCAAAGGTGTATCCATTTTACTTGTTTGTTAGTTAATTTTTTTAATGTTTTTTGATCATCATGATCAAGATATCTGATGAGAACAACTTAGAAAAGGAAAAGTTTCCGGGGGCTCACTGTTTCAGAGATCCAGTCCATAGTTGGCTGACTTCAAGGCTAATGACATCAGATATTACTTCTTCTAGTTTTCTTATACCTTTTTCTTCTTTTGTTTCTCAATATTTTTCCATTTCCTATTCCCTCTTTCTTTTCTTCTTCTAGCTACCTATTGCTATGGTTTGGATACAGTTTGTCTTCCCCACCCCCAAAGACTCATGCTGGAAGCTTGGTTACCAGTATGGCAGAATTGAGGGGGTGGAACCTTTAAGAGGTGGGGTTGAGTGGAAGGAATTAAATCATGAAGGCACCACTTCATCAATGAGTTAATGCTGTTCTCATGGCATAGGCTGGGTCTTGCAAGAGTGAATTATTTCTAAGGAGAATGGGTTACTAACAGGAGTTCGGCTCATGTGCTGGTCTCTTCTAGCTGTTTCTCTTTTTACAGTGCAGCCAGGGAGGTCCTCACCTAGATGATGGTCCATGCTGTTTGGAACTTCCAAACACCAGAATTGTGAGTCAAATAGATTTTTTTTTAAAGTTCCCAGCTCCAGTTACTTTTTTTATAGCAACACAAAAGAGATGAAAACACCCATCCCCCTCTACCAGTTTGTTCCCCTCTTCCCACTTGATTTCCCTCTATAACAGATCTACTTAGCTCACCACATACCTGCTTGCTGGAGCAGGAGCAGGAGCAAGAGACAGATTTGGGAGCTCTTCTACCAGTCTCTGATAGAATTGATAGCTACTCATTCCCAAACACATTTGGTGGAAAAACTATATCTTCATTGGTTCAATCATGACAATAATAGTGATAATTAATAATTATATCATGATATTCATGCTAATTAGTATGGATCTAAATAAGGAAATCAGATTAGCACTTTGCAAAAAAGATGATCTCTTAACCATCCAGGCAGCTGATGAGATAGCTCCAATGTAATTAGTGATTTTGTCAATTTCACCAAAGTCTGATGTCTCCTTTGGTTAGCTATCTGGACACCTAGACCAACCACCCCAGCACTTAGCAAAGGAATTTGGCTAGAAATGTGTCCCATCCATAAGGCCTCCTGGCAAGCACAGGAGAAACTATGAGGACATATAATAAATTTGGAAGTGTGTCCCATTTTTTCCTACTTTAAGAACAATTATTTTCAACCTTAAATGCTCTTTAAAATTACAGGGAAATCTTTCTATACCACCAGCTATGCCAATCCCAGACCAACTGTGTCCATCTTTAGGCTTCATATCTAGGCATTATTGTTGTTCCTGTTTGTTTTTGAGAGCTTAAGAGAGTAGTTCCCAGCCCCTAGTATAGCTCTCTAAGAAGAAGGGGGCTGTGGCCCTGGGTCCATGAGGCAATAGATATCTGTCCTCCTGGATCCAGTCAGTACCCTAGGATCCCATGGGTGAAGCTGCAGACAAGAATCCTGTGGATGGCCCCTAGCTGAGTTCAGCCAGGAGGTTGGGGTCTTCTCTTGAAAAAAAATTATATCAGATGCAAGCATCCATACCATACTAGCTCCTGGCAAGGACTTTACCAGTGATGTTCAGGATAAGAACAGCACAGAACCAGAGTTCAACAGCCATATCATGTGGCAGGGAGACACAAGAACATGGAGATCATTCATGGTTCTTCCACCCTACATGTGGAAGCAGATCTGACCCTCTTTCAAGCATCTGAAGCCCCTAGAGAATTCTCAGGAAATTCATAGAGAAAGCCAAAAAATAGTAGATAATATATTGGCTTCTCTACTCATAATATTTAGTGTCAACATTTGAATGAAACAATGAATTAGTTGTATTTGTGTTTGCACCTTGAGTTTTTAGAGCATCATCTATAAATTATACAAGAGCTAACCAATCCTAGCTTCATGTAATTGGTAGCATTTAACCTTGCTCATGGCCTCAACAAGATCAACTAATTTTCTGAGCAGTAAATCCCAAAGTTCTTTGACCATAGTTTGTGTCTTAAAGCCACAGTTTCTGACCTCTATTCCCACTTGGTTAGTTCTATGTCAACAGAGGCCATCAGCACATCTTTCTTCATAATATCATACTCCCTGCTCTTAAGGACTGTTAACTACATTGGATCCTGGCCTTTCATAAGTTACACTCTGTTCCACCCTCCCCATACACTAGTACTTGCGAAACAGTGAGGCACTGAGAGAAAAAAATCAGAGACCTAGATTCCAACTCTCCTGTCTCCTCTTTCCCTGTGCCACCTCAAGGAGAGACCCTTCAGCTCTCCAACTGAGCTTTTTTTTAATCTATAAAGGTAAAAGTTGAAATTAAATGTTCTCAGAGGCCTCATTTATTTGCTAGTGTTAAGATTGGGAAGAACCACATTAGGGGTCCCATCCTCACCTATGCACCAAACCATCCCAAATATTTGATAAACTCAGTTGGCTTCTAAAAGGACCTTTAGGAATATATACCCATTCCTCTCAAATGTCAATCTCTGTGGAATTTCAATCTCAGGATGTTGAAAATAAAAGATATCAACCATCAACCCAACCTCCCTCCAGCACAGTAGCCTGAAGGCTAGTTAAAATCTCTGATGTCAACCAGGCTCAGTGGCATACACCTGTAATCTCAGTTCTTGGGAGACTGAGATAGAAGGACTGCAGGTTCAAGACTATCATGCAGTAACTTAGTAAAAATCTGTTTCACAATTTTAAAAATGATTTTAAAAGAACTGGGGATATAGCTCAGACGTAGAATGCCCTTGAGTTCAGTGTACAGTATCAAAAATAAAATAAAATAATAGCATAAACAAAATCTCTGTGTGTTGGCCTCAAGTGCCAAGCTCTCTTGTGCTGAGATTTCCTAGGGGCTACATCACTCCTCCCTTCCCCAGATAGTGGGAGAGCTAGCTGAAACTGGAAGCAAAGCGTCCTTGTAACATGGAAGCAGAGAAGCTACCATGTGCTCTATAGCAAGCACTGTGGAGTTTCCAGCTGCAGGGGCTGCTTCTGGGGAAAGGAGTTGCAGGTCCAGGTAGACAGCTCCAGATCAAGCAGCCAGTGAAGATGCAATGAGGCATGCAGAGCAGAGCAAGGGGCTGTTCAGGGAGATGATTGAGTTGTAAGTCAGAGTTTAGGTGAAAGAGTAAAATCTAGGTTGAGAAAGGACAGAGAGCTATAGGGCCTGATCTTTTCTTGGGCTGGAGGAAAAGTGGCTGTGGAGGTTTGTTTGTTTGTTTTCATCCAGTCCTTGGGGCATTTAAAAGTGAAATGCCAGGATGGACCTGGGCTCATTGGGCATAATTTACTTTTTCCTTCTTTATTTTCTTTTTCAAAGAGGAAACTCCAGTTCCACTCTGACTAGATGTCTTGAATTTTGGTCCTCAGGTGAACAGAGAGCTCTTCTCCCCAAGATAACCCCATCTTTACCTCACCAAGTACCCCCAACCCCAAGTCAGCAAAGATACAAAAATACCACTAGTCAGTCTTTGATCCACGTGCTGGGGTTTCAGTGCATTAAAGAGATGCCTGAGCCAGGTGTGGTGGAGCACTTGTAATCCCAGAGACTTGGGAGGCTGAGACTGGAATTATCACAAGCTTGAGGCCAGCCTAAGAAACTCAGCGAGAACCTGTTTCAAAAGAAAAATGCCTGGGGATGAAGCTCAGTGGTAGTTCAATCACAATACCTGAGAGAGAGAGAGAGACAGAGAGAGAGAGAGAGAGAGAGAGAGAGAGAGAGAGAGAGAGAGAGAGAGAGAGAGATGATTCCTGCACATCCATCCTTGCAGCCATTGTAAATGTTCCCTCTTGCCACTCACTCCTGGTTCTGGGGAGGATTCTCAAGGAGCTGGGGAGGGTCTGGGCCATGGTGGTAGGGAGAGAAGGGAGAGGTTCATGGGGAGGTTCTGCTGTTCTACTTTTAATAAACATATTTGTTTCATTTATTTTAATTAATACACTTTTTAGCAATTTTAACTTTATAGAATAATTGATCAGAAAAATGCAGAAATCTTATATGTCCTCCTACCCTCCCCCTACAAACCTTCTCTATTATTAAAATCTTGCCTTAATTTGGTACATGCATTACAATTGATGAGCCAATGTTAACACATTATTAGTTTATATTAACGGTCACTCTTGGTGTTGCATATTTCATGGGTTAGGATGACTGTTATTGACATGTGCCCACCATTACAGAATTATCCAGAGTAATTTCACCACCTAGCAATCTTCTATGCTCTGCTTATTCATCTCTCCTCTTTCCATGCCCATGGCAGCCAATGACCAGTCTCTATAGCTTTGTCGTTTCTAGAATGTCATAGAGTTGGAATTATGCACTACACAGCCTTTTGTGTTGGCTTCTGACCTTCAATAAATACACTTAAGGTCCCTCCATGTCTTTTTGTGATTTGATAGCTCATTTTTAAAAAAAAACACTGAGTAATATTCCACTGTCTAGATGTACCACCGCTTGTTTATTCTTTTACCTATTAAAGAACAAATTAGTTGCCTCCAAATTTTGGCAAGTATGAATAAAACTTCTATAAACATTTATGTGCAGGGTTTTGCGGATATAAATTTTAGACTCCTTTTGGTGAATACTAATGAGCCTGATTACTGGATCTTATGGTTTGATTTGGTGAGAAACTGTCAAACTGTCTTCCAAAGTAACTGCACCAGTTTGTATTCCTAACAGAAATGAGTTTCTGTTGCTCCACCTTCTCACCAGCATCTGCTACTGTCAGTGTTCTGAATTTCCTCTCCCTCCTCCTCCTCCTCCTCCTCCTCCTCCTCCTCCTCCTCCTCTCTTTTCCTTCTTCTTCACAGTACTGAGGGTTGAACCCATGGCCTTACACATGCTAGGCAAATGCTCTACCACTGTGGTTCACCCCAAGCCTCTAGATTTTATCATTCTAATACATGTGTAATAGTATCCCATTGCTTTAGTTTGTAATTCCCCAAATGACATGTGGTTATGAATATCCTTTTATTGCCTTATGAGCCATATGTATAAGTTGTTTGGTAAGGTGTCTATTTTGATCTCTTGCCCATTTTATGTTGGGGTTCTTTTCTTATCATTGGTTTTTAAGTCTTCTTTTATATTGTTTATACCAGTAGTGTTCTGCAATGATTTTTTTCCCCAGTCTGTGACTCATTTTTTCATTCTACTAACAGTGTCTTTCACAGAAGTTTTTGTTTTGCTTTGTTTTTGTTTTTGTTTTTTTAATTCAGTGTGTCTCTTTGTTCTTTCATGGGTTGTGCTTTTAGTGTTGTAGGTAAAAAACCATTGTCAAACTAATGATCCCTTATTGTCTCCTATGTTATATTCTAGGAGTTTTGTAGCTTTGCATTTTACATGCAAATGATCCATTTTGAATTCTAGAATGATCCCCTTTGAGTTTACTTTAGTGAACAGTGTGAGGTCTTTAATTTTTTGTATGTGGATGTCCAGGTGTTCTGGCCCCATTTGTTGTCTTTTTCCATTGTATTGCCTTTGATATTTTTGTGTAGATCTATATATGGACTCTCTATTCTCTTCTCCTGACTTATTCATAGACACTTTTGGCAGTATGACATATCTGGTTTAACTGCAGATTTATATTAAATCTTGAAGTCATGTAGTGTTAGTCCTCCAACTTAGTTTTTTCTGTGAATCATTTGTGGGTCTTCTGCTTTTCCAAATAAACTTTAGAATAAGTTTGTTGGTATATATAAGATAACTTGCTGGGATTGAAATTTAATTAAATCTATACATCAAGTAGAGAAAAGCTGACATCTTGATAATATTGAGAATTTCTATCTATATACATGAAATATCTGTTTATTTAAATCTTTCATGAGATTTTTATAGTTTTCCTCATATAGATCTTGCATATATTTTGTTAGATTTATATCTAAGTATTTATATTTTTGGTGCTAATTTAAATAGCATTGCATTTTTAATTTAAAATTCCAATTGATCATTACTGTATGTTTTAGTCAGGTTTTTTTTTTTTTTTTTTTTGCGGTACTGGGGATTGAACTCAGGGGCATTCTACCTCTGAGCTACACCCCCAGCCCCTTTTTATTCTTTATTTTGAAACAGAGTCTCACTGAGTTGCGGAGTGCCTCACTAGGTAGCTGAGGCTGGCCGCGAACTCGGATCCTCCGGTCTCAGCCTCCCGAATGCTGGGATTACAAGCGTGCGCCACCATGCCCGGCTTTTAGTCAGGTTTTTTGGGGGGTTTTATTTTTGGTCACTATGACCAAATTACATAACAAGAAAGAACAACTTAAAGGAGAAAAAGTTTATTTCGACTCATAATTTCAGAGGTTTCAGTCCATGGTTGGGCAGCTTTATTGCTCTGGGCCTAAGGTGAGGCAGAATATCATAGTGTAAGGGTATAGCAGAGGAAAGCTGCCCAGCTCATATCAGCTGGGAGAGGGAGAGAGGGAGAGAGAGAGAGAGAGAGAGAGAGAGAGAGAGAGAGAGAGAGAGAGAGAGAGAGAGATAACATCTCCAGTCACACTCCCAGTGACCTACTTCCTCCAACCATACCCCACCTGCCTATAGCTTCCACCTCTTCCCAGTAATCCATCCAAATTATTAACCCATCAAATGGATGAGCCCACTGATGAGGGTGAAGTCCTCATGACTGTCATGATTTCTGATATGATTTGAAAAGCAGTGGTGAGAGTGAGAAGACATTTTTTGCCATTTCCCAATGTTAGTGGAAAAACTTCACGTTTCTCACCATTTTGTATGGTGTTAGCAGTAGTTTGTTTTCATAAATGTTTTCTATCAAGTTAAGGAAATTCCTCATATATTCCTTTCTTGCCAGGAATTTTTATCATGAAGAAATATTAGATTTTGCCCAATGTGTCTTCTGCATTTATTATTGTAATCATATGATTTTGCTTCTCTAGCATTGATGTGATGGATTACATTATTTACCATCAAATGTTAAGCCAGTTTGTATGCCTGAAACATATTTAATTTGGTCATGGCATATAATTCTTTCTATACACTGCTGGATTCAATTTTATAATATTTTGTTGGGAACTATTGCACATATGTTCATGTGAGGTATGGGTTTGTAGTTTTCCTGTCTTTTAACATCTTTATCTAGTTTAGACTTCAGCAGAATACTGGCCTTGGGGCTTGGGTAGTTCAGTAATAGAGTTTTTGCCTAACATGTGCAAGGCCCTGGGTTTGATCCCCCAAACCATGAACTGATTATTAACTTAAACCTTTCTTTTCTGAAGTCATACTTTGATTTCTGTTCTTTTAAATTTGTTAAGGTATGTTTTAAAGCCCACAATGTTCTTTTTTTTTATCTTGGTAACTGATCCACATGATCTTCAGAAGAATGTGTATTGGATGAAGTATTCCATTAATATAAATTAGATCTAGTTAATTGATGGTGCCATTCAATTCAACTATGTTCTTACTAATTTCCTGCCTCCTAGATTTGTCAATTACTGAGACAGAGGTACTCAAATCTCCAACCATACTAGAGAACTCAACTATTTATCCTTGCAGTTCTATCAAGTTTCATCTTACATATGTTTATACTGTTGTTAGGTACTTACACATCAAGGATTGCTATGTCTTCTTGAGAATTGACTCTTTCCTCATTATGCAGTCCCCCCTTTAACCCTGACAACTTTTCTCACTCTGTAGTCTGCTTTGTCTGAAAATGATGTAGCTACCCCAGCTTTCTTTTAATTCATGTTAGCATGGTATATATCTACCTACCTTTATTTTGTCTACATTTAGTTCTTATATTTAAAGCAGGTGTCTTGAAAACAACATATAGTTGAATCTTATTTTATCTGCCCTGACAATCCTTGTCTTCTAATTTATATAGTTAGGCCATTGATAATTAAAATTAATATTGATATATTTTAATTAATATCTGTTACTCTATTTTATTTGGAATTTTTGTTTGTTTATTTGTTTCTTTTGGTATTCCAATCTTTTCTGCCCTTTTTATTTTTTTTTGGTATTTCTCAGTTTGTTTGTTTTTTTATTTTTATTTTTAATTGGTGCATTGTAATCATACATCTTTGTTAGGTACAAGCTGGTATAGGTAAAGACATACATGCACACATTTCTCATTTAACCCCTTCCCCAATTCCTACCCCACTCCCTCCTCTTCCCTCCTTCTCGAGGTCAGTTTAGTGATTGATTTTGATGTGTTCATGAAAGTACATCATGCTCATTAGGGTGTCCCCCCTCCCCCCATCACCTTCCGTTAAGTCAAATTCTTTGTTCACCTAAGGAATCTCCTTCTTCATCTGGAGTCCCTCTTTTGTCCCATTTTCTCCCTAGTTTCCGCATATTAGGGAGAGCATATGATTTTTTTTTACTTTTTGTGACTGACTAATCTCACTTAACATAATGTTTTCCAGTTCCATCCATTTCCTTGCAAATAACATGATTTTGTTCCTCTTTTTGGCTGAGTGAAATTCCACTGTGTACATATCCCATATTTTTGTAATCCATTCATTTTTTGATGGACATCTTGGCTTGTTCCATAGTTTGGCAATTGTAAACTGTGCAGCTATAAACATAGATACACATGCATTGGTCTGATAGTTTTGGTTTCCATTCTTTTGGTAAAGTTAAACATTTTGTAAGATTCCATTTTTCCTCCTCTCTTAGTATATTAACTCTGTACTTCCTTTGTACTTTTTGTAGTGGTTTTATTCTTCTTTCTTACACTTCTTTAAGCCTACAGTATACATTTACAACTAATCCTGCCCTCTCTCAAATGGAAATGTAACTCCCTCACACGTAATTCAAAGACCTGATAGAGACTTATAACAGTGTTCTCAATTCCCTCCCCTTCTCCCATCCCTTACAACACACTGTTATTATCCATTTCACTTAGTTGTAACTATAATTAGAAAATACATTTGTGTCTATTAATACTCTGAACAAACTGTTATGTGTTACATCAATTAAAAGTCAAAAACAAAAAGATTTTATCTTTATTCCTTCTCTAGTTCTGCCTTTATGTAAATCTACCTCTCTTATTTATATTATTTTGTCTGGAAATTTATTGTCTTTCTCCTTCTCCTTTCTTCTTTTCCTCCTCCTCCTCCTCCTCCTCCTCCTCCTCCTTCTTCTTCTTCCTCTCTCTTTCCCTCCCTCCCTCCATGTTTTGTTTTTGTTTTCTGTATGTGATACTAGGATTGAACCCAGAAGTACTTTATCACTGAGCTATATCCCAGCTCTTTTTATTTTTTATTTTGAGACAAGTTCTCACCAAGCTGGTCTTGAACTTGTGATCCTCCTCCCTCCTAAGTAGCTGAGATCACAGGTGTGCAATACCATGCCACAGCATCCTTCAATTTTGAAGGATAATTTTGCTATATAAAGAATTCTAGAAGATTTTCTTCTTTTTTTAACACTTTAAATATTTCACTCCACCTTCTTTTAGTTATACTTTTTTCTGAAAAGCTAATGTAATTCTTATCCAGAATGCTCTGGCCATGCTTCAAAATGGCTACTTTTACTTTTGCATCTCCTTGTCAAAGGCAGGAGAGGATTTTTCTCCCATCTTCAATATAAGAACCTGGTAGGGCTTCTATAGGTAAAACTCGGAAGAATGTATAAGCCTCCCTACAAATACAGTTTGACTCACAAATTTGTCCACACAGAACCACCAGTGATTTGTCAATTACATTTTGGGTTTTTCCACTCTAATGCTTGTTCTGAAGCAGAAGCCTCAGGAGCACCCTGTCTGTCTGTCAAATTCTTGGGATAGAAGTTTGCCTGTGACCTCAATTTTTTGATGGATCTAAGAAGAGATGTTGATTTGCAGCTTGCTCAGCTACATTCTTGTTAGAATGGAGTGCTAACTTCCAAGCTACTTACATGTTAGACTAGACACTGAAAGTCTTTTAATGAATTCTTTGTTACATAATAGTTTTAGATATGCAGAAAAATGAGGAAGATAGTACAGAGTTCCCAAACACTCCACATCCAGTTTTGCCTTTTCTTAGCATCATACATTACCATGGTTTGTTTGTCCCAACTAATGAGCCAATATTGTTGAATTTTTATTAAATTCTATAGTTTACTCATATTCTCTCCCCTTGTTTTATATTTATTTATTTATTTATTTATTTATTTATTTATTTATACTGGGGATTGAACCCAGGGGCATTCTACCTCTTAACTACACCCCTTGCTCTTTTTTATTTTTATTATTTTTTGTTTTGAAATAGGGATCCAGGTTTCTGGGAGTCTCACTATGTTGCTGAGGCTGTCCTCAAACCTGCTATCCTCCTGAATAGCCTCCCAAATACTAGGATTACAGGTATGCACCACCATGTCCATCTTACTCATATTCTCCTAAATTTTCCCTAATGTTCTTTTTTGTCCTGGAATTCCATCCAGAATACTATATCACATTTTATCACCATGTCTCCTTAGGATCCTTTTGATTGTGATAATATCTCAGACTTTCCTTGTTTTTGATGACCTTGACAATTTTGAAGAGTATGATTCAGGTGTTTTGTAGAATGACCTTCTAGTGGCTTTTGTCTTATGTTTCTATTATGATTTATCCAATGCTATATATTTTGGGGATCAAAGGGGTAAAATGCCATTCTCATCCCATCCTATCAAGGGCACATAGGACCCATCTGTAGGACCCATCACTGTTGATGTTGACCTTGATCCTCTGGCTGAGGTCATGTTGATTAAGTTTTTCTATTATAAAGCTACTTTTTATCCATTTTCTCTATGGAAGAAAGTCACTCAGCCATTCATTCAGCCATTCATGCCTGACCCCATAGAAGCCCTGGGACCTCAGGAAACTTATAGTCCTGGGGGAAGACAGACTAAACAAGCAAGCATAGCATGAACTCAATTGTGGCTGTCACAAGAGCAGTAAGGCTGAGAACAGAGAGCATGGGAGACAATAATGGAGAACCGAACTCAGGTATGGTGGAGGTAGGAAAGCCCATCTGAGAGGCAACATATGCCAGAGACACCAGAAGTCAGGGGAAGAGGAAGGGACAGAGAAGCCAAGAGCTGGCTCATGCAGAGGCCCAGAGCATGCAAAAGCTGGAGCTTGGATGGTGAAGAGAAGCTAGACTGGTTTTGCTTCCGGCTCTTCCTTCCACCTTTGCTGATTGGTTTTCATAAGACTTTGTTCTACTCAAGGTCAGACCCCATGTCTTGTCCTTTGTGTCTCTACTTAATGCAGGTTGATTGACAGAATCAGGGCAGTCATGGAGATTTGTGCAGTGCATTTGGAGCCATCAAACAATCCCATGGGCCCGAGTTCCTGTATTTCTAAAAAGGTTGTATTTAGGGAGAGGGAGGGGGTGAAGGGCTCAGCAGCTGGAGAGAAAAGGTAGTTGGAGGTCAGCAAGGATGCAGGCACCTGCCCATAGGCAGGTGACACAGTGCCTGGATGCTGGGAGGGCAGGAACAGATAGGAAGATGCTTTGATGGAAGTAGGTCAGATTTCAGATTTCTGAGCTCACAGTTTGGCCTCCAGAGAACTTGATTAAACTGCAGTTTTCCAGAGCAGAGGGCAAGCTGATGTTATCCAGATACACTTAGCTTCCAGGCATAAAGTCCCTATATCTACAGACCTCCTGGTGGCTATTGCTGTACCTGCAGGCCTGGCCATGGGATGGGCATGGGCCCCTGAGCCCCCCTGCATGAAAGAGGAGAGATAAGAGAAAGAAGAGAAGGAGGACCAACTTTCCAGAGGCTGAACATCATGTAATGAAGCAACTTTCCTCCAGCTGAGACCAAAAGAAGTGTGCAGTCTGCTGGCTTCAGTTCACAATGTGGCTAGCAGAGTGAGGGAGGCAGGAAGGGGCTCTTGGAACCTGGGCCTTTTGTAGCTCCTCTCCTGCCCTGTTCCCTGGAGCTCTGAGCCTACAGAGTCTTTTATGTGCTCCTTACCCTCCTGACCCAGGCTCACTTAGCTTGGCTTCTCTCAGCACTGCCTCTTGCACACACACATACATGCACACACACCTACGCAGACATGTGTGCCAGCACACACCCACATACCTATACTGGTTCCCCCCCATCAGTCCATATGCACATTCCATTCATAGATCAATCTCCTCCCCCAGTTCACATGGATCCTGCCTTCTGCAGACCCCTGACCAGCAGCTGCCATCGGTGTGGTGCAGCTTCCATACCACAGGCCCGCAACCTTATGTTGACAAAACTGTTTTCAGTTTCAGATGAGAACATGCTCTAGGAAACAGAATGGAAGAATGGCATGTGGAACAAGTCTACCTGGGTCCTTAGTCCACATCCTTCCACTGCGCTTTTGTGTGTGGAATTTCAAGACAGGATTTTCAGTATGGTAAGAGGAAAATTAAGACAGGGCATATTTATTTTAGAAAAGGGGAGACTGGGTGAGGAGCAGCTCCCTGGAGGAACTGACCACTTCCAACCATGGATCACCATATGAAAGCACCATGATGTGTGACCAAGAGCCAAGACGGACATCTGTGGGTCATAGTATTAGAGTTTAACCCATGCCTGGTAAACTTGCAGGCTGAGGCTGCCTACATTTGGGTCTTAACAACACCACATATCTACCATGTGTTTCAGCAAGCTGCTTGTGTTTGTCTTTTTTGTGTCACTATAAGAAAACAGCTGAGGCTGGGCAACTTATGAAGAGGTTGATTTGGTTCACAGTTGTGGAGGCTGAAGAGCTGGATACCAGCATCTGCTCAGATCAGGGGAGGGGCTCAGGGCAGATGGCATCACATAGCAGGGGCATTGTGGGAGAGGGACTCCAGGGAGGTGCCAGGTTCCCTTACAACAACCTGCTTTCAGAAGAACTGGCCAGTCCCACTAGACCCTTCCAAGGGTTATGTCCGCATGACCCAACCATCCTCCACCAGGCTATACCCCTTGAAGGTCCCACCACCTCAACACTGCCACCTTGGAGACCCAGCTCCCAGCACAGGAGCCTTAGACTCCACATCCAAATGGCAGCACCATGTAACATATCTTGCTCACATTCCTAACCTACAACACAGGGTGCCCTTGTCACTGGCCCCTGTATTCATGAGAATTGGAATTCCTACTCCTAGAGCACTTAATGCAGTGCCTGGCGCAGGGAAAGGCTGGATACGTGTTGGCTACCTCTGCTTTTATTGCGTATTCCCAGGCAACGTGCCGGGGCGGCTCTCCAGGCCCAGATGGCGCCAACCTCAGGGCCCTCCCAGCAGAGGTGGGTGCCAGTTCTGACTCGCCATTCTTCCAACGCACAGCCCATCACTTGCACCCTTCTGAAACTCACTCCTGGGCACATGATGAAGGAAGGAAGAAGCACAAAGTGTGCGGCCTGCTCAGATTCGAAGGCCTTGCAGATCCTGTAATTAGCTCTTGTTACAGAGCAAGGAGCAGGGGCATGGAGAGCTGACTGACTATGCAGCAGAAAGAGTAGGAGTGCAGCCTGCAGCCTTCGAGACTGAGAAATCAGGGAGTGAAGCCTTCAGGCTCCCACTATGGAAGTGAATTGGCCTGACCTGCTGTGCCTGTTAACCTCAGTGTCTTCATCTGTAAAGCAGGCTAATGATACCACAAGACTATTTTGAAGATTAGACAATATAAAAGACTGTCCTAGAAGGGGCACAGTCAGTGACGCTGTGACTAAGACCAACATTGAGGTTGGTGGTAAGGGTCTCTCTGAGCCCAACAGAGAGGATTGTTTTACTCTCCCCTGGCTTGGGCCTTCTTACAGATGGCAGTCACTTTACTCCTCCTGTTTCCCTCCTCCTTCAGCAAACGTTAATTATACATGAAGGCTCCCTCCAGCAGAAGGGTTATAATTAATTTATGTCGGGACCATAATAGATTCCAACACAAACTCCATTTCATTGCATCCAACTGTACACTGAGTGCTGTTTGCTGCAAGGCATAATTCCATAATTCACTGTGAAATGTGGTCCCCTGCAGTATGCTCTTCCTAGGAAGAGAGGCCAACAGAAAGGGAGACATGACACCAGTCTCTCCATTGGCAGAGCTGTCGGTAGGCTGAGTTCTACACTGCTCAACTCTATCCATCACAATGGCTTCAAAGAACAGCAGACACTCCGGTCATGCAAACTTCCTTCTAATAACTGTGTGACTACAGCATTCACACACCCTCTCTGAGCCTTTGCCTTCTTGTTGATTAAAATGGAATAATACAGTAATATGTATCCTTCAAGGTTTGTGAAGATTAAATCAAACAATTTAGCCAGGTACAGTGGTGCACATCTGTAATCTGAGTACCTGCAAGACTGAGACAGGAGGGTGACAGATTCAAGGCCAGCTCATGGTAACTTAGCAAGACCCTGTTTCAAAATTTAAAAATAAAATAAAAGAAGCTGGGGTATAACTCAGAGGTATAACCACCCTGGGCTCAATCCCTAGTAGCACAAAAGAAAAGAAATTCAGCCAATTTTTAAAAACACCACAATACGAGGTACTTACCACATCCTTACCTCATTTTGTCCCATGGTCCCAGATATGGGACACCTATAAAATTTAAATTGAGTGACAAATATTCTACTTATGGTAACTTTGAAATAGTACTTAAAGCCAGGCATGTTGGCTCATGCCTATAATCCCACTTCTTAGGAGACTGAGACAGGACGATCACAACTTCATGGCCAGTCTTAGCAACATAGTGAGACCCTCAACAATTTAGTGAGACCCTGTTTCAAAATAAAAAGATAAAATCAGACTGAGAGTGTAGCTCAGAGGTAGAATACCCCTGGGTTCAGTCCCCAAGAGAGAAAGAGAAAGAGAGGAGAGAGAGAGAGAGAGAGAGGAGAGAGAGAGAGAGAGAGAGAGAGAGAGAGAGAGAGAGAGAGAGAGAGAGAGAGA
>PVLC010023001.1:0-26111 GCA_004027655.1 Graphiurus murinus | reverse complement strand
AAAAAAAAAAAAAAAAAAAAAAAAAAAAAACTCCCCAAAATTCAAGCCTACATGGAATTACTGGATAATCAAACATTTAAGGAAGAATTAATGCCAATTCTATGTAAATTATTTCTGAAAATGGAAGAGGAAGAAACATTATCCCAACTCATTATCCCAACTCATTCTATAAGGTCAAGATTACCCTGATAACAAAACCAAAAAAATAAAAAGCTGGGCGTTGTGGTGCACGCTTATAATTCCAGTACTTGGGAGGCTGAGACAGGAGGATCTGAGTTCATGGCCAGCCTTGGCTACTTGGTGAGACCCTGTTTCAAAATAAAGAATAAAAAATAGGGCTGGGGGTGTAGCTTGGAGGTAGAATCCCCCTGGCTTCAATCCCCAGTACCACACACACACAAAAATTATAAGAAAAGGAAACTACAAACCGGGCGTGGTGGCGCACGCTTGTAATCCCAGCATTCGGGAGGCTGAGACCGGAGGATCCGGGTTCACGGCCAGCCTCAGCTACCTAGTGAGACACTCCGCAACTTAGTGAGACCCTATTTCAAAATAAAGAATAAGAAATAGGGCTGGGGGTATAGCTCGGAGGTAGAATGCCCTGAGTTCAACTCCCAGTACCACAAAAAAAAAAAAAAAAGAAAAAAGAAAGAAAAGGAAAAGGAAACTACAAGCTTTAATTCCTATAATCCTATAGACCATAAAACTACAGTTGATAATTATGAACATAGATACAAAAAATTGTAACAAATGTTTCACAAATCTAATCCAACAATATATAAATAGTCCCAGGTGGCATGGCGCACACCTATAATCTTCACAACAAAAGTTAAAGAAACAAAATAAGGATATTTTCAGATAAATACATGCTGAACAAATTTGTTTCCAGAAGAGTGTAAGAAATGCTAAAGGAAGCCAGGCATGGTGGTAATCCCAGTACTTGGGAGGCTGAGACCAGAGAATCCAGGTTCACGGCCAGCCTCAGCTACTCTGTGGGGCCCTCCGCAACTTAGTGAGACCCTGTTTCAAAATAAAGACTAAAAAATAGGGCTGGGGTGTAACTCAGAGGTTCAAATCCCAGTACTGCAAAAATAAATAAATAAATACAAATAAAACAAGGCTGGGAGTGTAGTTAGGAGGTAAAATGCCCCGGGTTTAATTGTCAGTGCCCCCGCCCCAAACGACTGAGAAACTATCACAGCCAACAAGGGCAAAGGAGACAAAAGCCACATTTAACAGTCTGAAGTCCAAGCAGAGAAGGCGACACTGCCATATCCCCTGCCGTGATGGGTCATGTGCCAGTCATGACCTGCCACCATCACAGGAGGGAGCTGGCTGTGTTCAACCACGTATTACACGTTAGTAAAGCTCAATGAGCTTTTATTTATTTTTTATTTATTTATTTATTTATTTGTGGTACTGGTGATTGAACTCAGGGGCATTCTACCTCCGAGCTACACCCCCAGCCCTATTTTTTATTCTTTATTTTGAAACCTGGTCTCACTAAGTTGTGGAGTGCCTCACTAGGTAGCTGAGGCTGGCCGTGAACCCAGATCCTCCGGTCTCAGCCTCCCGAATGCTGGGATTTCAAGCATGAGCCACCACGCCCGGCTGAGCTCATTTTTAAAATAAAAATAGGAAAATACTTCTATTTCTTCCTCATGAACACCAAAGGAAGAAGCTCTTGTGCGTGAGCAATCCAATACACTGAGGCAACTCTTTACATAAGCCAACCCAATAGTGAACGTGGATCTCAACTATTAATTACATCTTTTGGTGGCTTATGAACACTGTGACTAAAATTTCACATCTACAGCCGGGCGTGGTGGCACATGCTTGTGATCCCAGTACTTGGGAGGCTGAGACAGGAGGATCGAAGGTTCTCGGCCAGCCTCAGACACTTAGCGAGGCCCTCTGCAATTTAGGGAGACCCTGTTTCAAAGTAAAGAATAAAAATAGGGATAGGAGCTGGGCATGGTGGCTCATGCTTGTAATCCCAGCATTTGGGAGGCTGAGACTGGAGGATCCATGTTCGTGGCCAGCCTCAGCTACCTAGTGAGGCACTCTGCAACTTAGTGAGACCCTGTTTCAAAGTAAAGAATAAAAAATAGAGCTGGGGTGTAGCTCGGAGGTAGAATGCCCCTGGGTTCAAACCCTAGTACTACAAAAAATAAATACATAAAAATAAAATTCCATATCTGAGGCACATTTGAAGAATATATGTAATCCAAGCTGTACCAACACAAGCTGCCACTGGTTTTATTGCAAGGAATTGGCCAAAGGGCTCTTCCTGAGCACCCCACCCCCACCCCCGTGCCTCCTCACAGAAGCCTGGTGATTGGCTCCAGCCATCTCTCCTGGCTACTGAAGCAGCAGCACAGGACACCAGCTCTGCAGAGTGCAGTGGCCTTTGGCTGGGGAAAGCACTGGGCCTGCGGGCTTGTGGGGAGGTCCAGCTCATCCACAGTCCAGCAGAAACCAGAGTGGAACTTGTGTGTGTGTGTGCGTGCGCGTGTGTTACTGGGGATGGAACCCAGGGGCGTTCTACAAACGAGTTACATCCCCAGCTTGATTTTGCATTCTTTTTTATTTTTTATATACTTTTATTGGCACGTTATAGTCTCACATCATAATGTAAATCATGTTGACAGTGACATATATGCACACAGCACTTGGAGCCCCCCCCCTCTTTTATTATTTATTTGTGGCACTGCTCTGTGTTTGGGGGGGTTACCATGGCAACCTGAGATGGCAGGCCAAGGAAGAACTGTCATGGGTCAGCACAATAACTTTTGTGGGTCCTTGGCTTCCCTGGAGAAAAGAATTCATCATGCGCCAGTCGGGGACAAAGGCAGGAGTTTTATTTAGGAAAGTAAGGGACTTGAGGGAGAAGACAGTCAAGAGGAGATCACTGGGCAAAGAAGGTCTTCACACGCTTTTCAGTCCTTATATGGAATTCCCAAGAAGGGGTGGGCACAGCGGAGGTCGGAACCTCCTCTTCCTCAGGTTTCTTAGCAACGGTGGGTGGTGGGTGGCTGAGGTCTGACCTCGTCCTCAGGGACGAGATTAAGGGTGTGGGCCCTTGGAGGCTTCTGCCTAAAACCCAACATACCCTATAGGGTGGAGTTAGAGATTATGAACTCTCCAGATCTTAAAACTATATTTATTTTTCCTTTTCCTTCCTAACCTGTCTCCTTTCTGTCTAAATTCTTTTTTTTTTTTTTTTTTTTTTGCGGTACTGGGAATGGAACCCAGGGGCATTCTACCTCCGAGCTACACCCTCAGCCCTATTTTTTATTCTTTATTTTGAAACAGGGTCTCACTAGTTGCAGAGGGCCTCACTAAGTAGTTGAGGCTGGCCGTGAACCTGGGATCCTCCTGTCTCAGCCTCCCAAGTACTGGGATTATAAGGGTGCGCCACCATGCCCAGCTTCTGTCTAAATTATTGTTCCTTCTATTCTACCTCATCAGAACCACAAGACCTCCCAAGGGAGTTAGGACAGTTCCTCTCTGTATAGAAAGAAATAATGGTGGTAGCCTCTTTGGCTTGTATAAATATGGGGTGAGCCTCTGTTGAGCCATGTAATCTATTATACTTAAGGATTGATTTTCTAGGATGGCAGAGTCAAATAGCCCACGTGAGAATATATCCATCCCACCTCTTGGGGGTGGTAGTGGGTATATGGCACCCATGGGTGGCCATACCTGCCTTGGAAGTGGGTTGGCTGATTCATAAAAACAAACAAACAAACAAAAAAAAAAACCCAGCCGGGCGTGGTGGCGCATGCTTGTAATCCCAGCATTCGGGAGGCTGAGACCAGAGGATCCAGGTTTGCGGTCAGCCTCAGCTACCTAGTGAGGCACTCTGCAACTTAGTGAGACCCTGTTTAAAAAAAAAAAAAAAAAAGAATACAAAATAAGGCTGGGGGTGTAGCTCGGAGGTAGAATGCCCCTGAGTTCAATCCCCAGTACCGCAAAAAAAAAAAAAAAAAGTCCTTATATAACAGCAGCATACTTCCCACGGTGTCTACAACCCCTACTAACTGGGACATGGTAAAAGTCCCAGAGACATAGAGTGACTTGAGCTGCATGGCGACTTTACCCACTTGCTGTGCTTTGTCACGCAGCCAGCATTAACACTGAGTTCCAGGTTGAGGCTTTTGCTAAACACACTACTGCTGCCTTCAATAACACAGTGCCAGAACTTTCCTTAAGGAAGAAACTACCCAAACGTGGAAGGCGGTACTGCAGAGTGGAAGGGTGCTAGCTATGCCGAGGGCAGCACAGGGAGGGACCCGGTCCTCATTAAAGCGGAATGTTGTAAGCCAGGTGTGGTGGCACCTGCCTAGAATCCCAGTTCTTGGGAGGCTGAGACAGAGGTAGAATGCTCCTGGGTTCAATCCCCAGTACCACAACACAGCAAAACAAAAAAAACCTAAAAGTTGTCTACGCATCCTGGATAATCATCATAATGTATCTTTACATAAATTGTGAACCCACGTTACTCTATAGGTAAACTTCCGACTTGTTTCTGCCTGGTCACAAGCTCTTCCTGCTCCCTGGAGAGGTGCTGTGTTCAGTGTGCTTGTTCTACTGTCACATTCTGTTGCTCTCTGCATTGCTCTGGTGGGATTTGGTTACAGTGTACATCCTGATGGGCCACCGAGAAACATGGAGGAAAATGGGCCTGCTGAGACTGTACGGGCAGTCAGGCATGTGGGGCTTAGATCTGTCAATCCTAAAGGAAATGGCGATGCCAAAACACCATGTTCCTGGATGCCCCCTTTCTGTTCCTAACAACTTAGCCACATTAAGGGAACAGTGAGAAGAAGCCTGGGTTAGAAAGTCTAGATTCATATTGATGAGGTAGGCTAGAAAGCGAAAGTTAGGTAGGAGGATGGTATTGGGAGGATCCAGGAAAATATAGTTTTTTATCCAGGAAAATATAGTTTTTTTAAAATCTGGAGAGTTGAGCTAACTCCACCCCTTGGAAGTTTTTTTTTTCTTAGGAAGTCTGCCTCACCTGAGGCCCACGCCCTAATCTCCGGAAGTCCTGCCCCCACCTGCAATTTCCGGGCCTATCTGACCACCTATTCGCCCACCTGAATCTGAGGAAGAGGAGGAGCCAAACCCTTTCCCAAGCCCATCCTCCTGGGATAAAAGTCAAGTCGCAAGAGTCCCACTTCCTCTTCGACGCAGACTCACCTCCCTGATCCACACGGGTTTTGCCCTCCCGCTTTCCGCTCCATACCTTCCCTTCCCTTTTCTCCTGGTTTCCCTCTGAATTCCTGAAATAAACCCTGCCTGATGTTTCTGACTGGTACGTGTTAAAATTCCTTTTTTCACGAATACCAAGGACCTACGATTTGGGGAATCGCCATACCCCATAACAATATTATACTGAAGAACACTAGCTCTCTTTTCCTCTTTTTTTTTTTTTTTTTTTTGGTGGTGGTACTGGGGATTGACCCCAGGGGCATTCTACCTCTGAGCTACATCTCCAGTCCTATTTTTTATTCTTTGAGACAGGGTCTCACTAAGTTGCAGAGGGCCTCACTAAGTAGCTGAGGCTGGCGTGAACCTGCGATCCTCCTATCTCAGCCTCCCAAATACTGGGATTACAAGTATGCACCACCACGCCCGGCTCCCCCATCCCTATTTTATTTTTATTTTTATTTACTTATTTATTTTTGCGGTACTGGGGATTGAACTCAGGGGCATTCTACCTCCGAGCTACATCCCCAGCCCTATTTTTTATTCTTTATTTTGAAACCGAGCCTCACTAAGTTGCGGAGTGCCTCACTAGGTAGTTGAGGCTGGCCTCGAACCCGGATCCTCCGGTCTCAGCCTCCCGAATGCTGGGATTACAAGCGTGTGCCACCACACCCGGCTTATTTTTATTTTGAAATAGGGTCTCACTATGTTGATGAGAGTCTCACTACTTGCTGAGGCTGTCCTGGAACCTGAGATCCTCCCAAGTGCTGGGATTACAAGTATGTGCCACCACGCTCTGCTAGCTTTCTCTCTTAGACCTCTCTTAGAGGTCTCTCTTAGACCTCTTAGACTGAGGTCTAAGGCAAATTAGTATTATCTGGATAAGACTCCTTTCTTGCTTGTGCACCAGGACAGTTGCTCCTTGGGATGCTAGCCATACAAGGAAACCAAGTAAGCTGAAGCTGACAACGCTATTGCTTCTGCAGCCTAATATAAACCTCCCAGCAGGAACTGGTGCGGAGGGCACCAGTGTGGAGAGAATAGGTTACTCATCTGGCCAGCCACCACTGGACAAAATAATGTGAGGGTGAGGACGTGTTGCTTAGTGAGGCACCATGAGGGATGGCGGTGCTATCTGACTGTCATACGCTGCTCTTCTCGGAGCCCATCTCATAAACTTTTCTCAATAAACCAGGCGTCTCTTGTGCTGTCTCCGGGCTTTCTTTGGCCCTTCCATAACCTAACACACCGCCCTGGTACAACTGGTCTGTGGACATGACAGTGGGTGTCAATGAACTGCTGCAATTTCCACATCAGAGATTGAAGATAAGAGTGCACTTAAGAGTCTGGCTTGGTGGTGCACGCTTGTAATCCCAGCATTTGGGAGACTGAGACCCGAGGATCCGGGTTCGAGGCCAGCCTCAGCTACCTAGTGAGGCACTTTGCAACTTAGTGAGACCCTATTTCAGAATACAAAATAGGGCTGGGGGTATAGCGAGGTAGAATGCCCCTGAGTTCAATCCCCAGTACCGGAAAAAAAAAAAAAAAGAGTGCACTTAGCCGGAGGGTGGTGGCACACACCTGTAATCCCTGTACTTGGGAGGCTGAGACAGGAGGATCGAAGGTTCGAGGACAGCCTCAGGAAGTAGTGAGACTCATCAACCTAGGGAGACCCTGTTTCCAAATACGAAATAAAATTGGGCTGGGGATGTAACTGGAAGGTAGAATGCCTCTGGGTTCAATCCCCAGTCGCCCCCCCCCCAAAAAAAAAGAGTGCACTTATGTTACACTCTGGTTTCCAGACGCTTGCACACCTGAAAGAAGGAAAGATTTTTTTTGTTTTGTTTTTGTAGGTATGGATGGATGGTGTTCATTAACCACAAGCTCCTGGCCAGGTGCATCTGTAGTCAAAATCTCAATAGCAATAAAACCAAAGAGTAATCCTAAGATTATTAGGATTCCACAGAGGGAAATGAAGCACTGGCCCCAGACTCTCTGCAACCCTGATTCAATTTGCTTAACTCCCCCAAAGAAATAGGAGAGAATGTAAACTCAATAAAGCATATTTCCATGCTAGCAAAATGATTCAGAGGTTATATCAATGGCTCAATGAGTCATTCATAACTTGGATAGGAAAAGAAGTCTCTCAAGTAGAACAGATTTGGTGTAAAGTTCAAAATCCTAACATTAGCCTCAGGCTGGAGTTACTGCAGCATTGTTTGTACTTTCTCCTGGTTCCAAAGATGCATGCTTTTCAAAACTCGCTTTTAATAATATCCTAATTAGTAGGAATGGGGGGGGGGTCTAGTCCATTACTTTCCCTGGGAAAAGGGGTCTCTCAACGCGCCTTTTATATATAAAAAAAAAAAAAAAAACATGCCAGCATCCTCATTATCGGAGCGGCCCGCCCACACCAGAAGGCAGCAGCCTCATCTCAGCTCCCCTGACAATGGCTGACTTCCATGTTTGCCTACCGAATTAGCCCCACGAGCGTTTAAAGTTAGAAGACGCGCTAGCTCTCGAAATGGGGTTCCCACGCGGGCGCTGTGTCCTGTAAGGCGCAGCGAGCCCCGCGTGTCGCGGGGGTTGACATCAGCACCCGCCAGGCTCGAGCTGATTTTCGTGAAACTACTGACACTGAATTAACGCAGATTCCATTCTTCCCACAGTCCTTCAGCCACGGATGACGCTTAGTCATCACCTACATCAAGCCCGGTCTAACTAAAGATAATGCAGCAAGATGGTAATTAAACACATACACACGCGCGCACGAGGGTGGTGCCAGACAACCCACAGTCAGCCCGCAGCGGCCACGCGCCTCGCACCTTTTAAGGACTCAGCAGGCGCGGGTCCGCCAATCGCTTAGCGCTTCCCCAATCACCGCGCCTCCCGCCGCTCGCCCCGCCCCCGGACCCCTTTCTGACCAATCACTGGAGAGCTATCTTCCCCCACCCCCACCCCCGCCTCTCCCGCCGGGAGGCAGCTCGAAGCCTCGGAACCCAACCAGAGACCAGCCGCGAGATCGCGGCCCGGGTGTATTTTTAGCTCCTAGGTGAGCAGCCCCGCCCCCGGCTCCGCCTTCTCTCCGCCCCCAATAGGAGCCGGAGTGTCCGTCGCGTCATCTCGCGGGCAGGCGGGAGTGGTCCAATCAGCGCTCGGGAAGAACTTGCGTAATTAAAAAGCGGCGGAAGGAGGTGGGAGGGTCGTGACGCAGCGACTTTCTGTCGTGACTTTTCTGGGGGCTTCCTGGCGTCCCCTTTTCTTCCCTTTAAAGTTAAACGTCGCCCGACGCACCCCCCCTCCCCCGGCCCGGCGCATTTCGGGGGCGGAGGCGGCGGCCGCGGCGGCGGGAGGGGCGGCGCTGACGCGGGCCGGGGGCCGGCCGCCGCGCGGGTCACGTGGGCGTGTTGTGGGGGGAGGGGCGCCGTCGCGCGGTCGGTTCCGGGCGGTTGGGCGCGCGAGCGAGCGAGCGAAGGAAGGAGAGGAGAGGCAGCCGCGCCCGCCGCCGCCGCCCCTGCTCTGTATGCCGCTGTCCCCCGGCGCGGCCGCCGCCGATCGCCGCAGCCGGAGCCGCCGCCGCCGCCGCGGTTGATGTGGTTGGGCCGGGGCTGAGGAGGCCGCCAAGATGCCGCAGTCCAAGTCCCGGAAGATCGCGATCCTGGGCTACCGGTCTGTGGGTGAGTGGCGGGCGCCGCGCGGCCTGGTGGCGCGCCGGGGGCCGGGGCCTCGCCTGGGCGGCGGGGCCTGCGAAGTTTGGAGCCGGCGCGGCCATGTGGCCGGGCGCCGCGCGTTTCGTAACCACCATTTTGAGCGGCGGTCGGGGCGGCGGCCGCAAGGGCGAGGGCTGCGGGAGCCTGGCGCCCTCCCCGGCCCGGGCGGACAGGTGGCGGCGGGGGCGCGGGGTCCCGGGGCGCCCAGGTGTGTCTGGGGCGGGCCAGGCGGGCTAGGAGTCCCGGGCCGCGGTTGCCGGAGCTGCGCGGCGCTCGCTCGCTCGCTGGCGCGAACCGGGAGTCGCACCTGTCTCCACCTTCTCGCCGCACGCTCCGGCGAACGTGGCTACTAGCAGCCATCTCCCCGTCCCCCCGCCAAATTAAGGAAAGTCCGTGGGATTTTAACAAAGGAGACGGCACCTCGGATGCTTTTCCATCTGTGGGGAAGTCCAGCCGTTTAGAAAGACTGGAGACTTAAAGGCTGTTTGGCCACACCGAGGGCAAGTTTCCTGCCGAAGGAGCCTTGAAGAGCCCCCTTAAAGAGACCTGTTTGGAAGCCCTCTAGGTAACTACCGGCGGCCAAAATAGGAAGGGAGAGAAAAAGACGTTTCTGATCTCTCGGTGTCCTATTTTTCTTAGGGAAGAAATAAGGTCAGGTGCTTGTAACCAGGCTGTGCAAGTGATTCAAAAGCCTTTTTGTTTTCTGTTTTACTTCCCCAAACAGTTGACATACGTTTGAAACTACCTGGCGGCCGCCTCTTTGCTAAGTAGAGGTGGTCTGCGGAGGGGTGGGAGGCTGACAGAATGTCAGCAAAGGAGTAGTTTTCTATCCACCCAGTAAGGAAAGAGAATGGCCGAACTTAAGCATGCTTCAGGGTGAGGCTTTATTGTTTTTGACCAACAGAAGCCTGGAGGAGTCACGTTCATTTTTGCTTGCTGATTTTAAGAAGTAACTCTTAATTGTGCACTTGGCTGGGGCTGGGGGCGGAGATGAAAGCGAGCATTTGGAATCCCTGGTAGTTAGTTGCAGGAGGAGGTAACAGTGACTGCCTCAGCGAAGCCCACTGGACAAACTCCCCCTTCCGTTCTGCTTCCTCACCCCCACTTTCCACCGCTGGGGCCAGGGTCTGTGCTCTTTGACCAAGATCAGCTCCGGCATGCTTACTCATCCTTTTAGCATGTCTCCCTCAAGGGTGGGGGAAATCATAGCGGGGTGTGGGGAGGGTGGGGATCAAAGGCTTTGAGAGGCTTGAGATACGGGGTGCCAAGAGTCGTGGGGGTAATTTCTGTTTTGTGCAGTGCCAAATCAGAGGTGTATATAGGGCAGGAGTAAGGAGTAGGTGAGAGCCTTAACAGCTGTAGCCTGAATGTGACCACACATCAAATTGAGGCTGTTAATGTCACAGCAGTCTGCTTCCCAAATGCCAGTATGTAACCCAGGATCCAACCTTTGTCGGTAGCCTGAGTCACCATGTTGGTGCTTCGCTGTTTTCTGGATTTCCTCCTCTGCGTTTGGGAGAGTGGGACCATTATGCCTCCTGGCTCCTGAGTGAACCTGCTTTAATCAGACACTAGTACCAACTAATTGCTGATAGTAGTCCAAGTACCTGGGCTAGATTTCACCCCAAGAAAATGTCCTAATGATCCTGACTTTCAAAATGTGGTAGTGCAAGTCTGTATTCCCAGACACTGGGAAAGCTGAAGCAGGAGGATTGCAATTTTGAGGCCAGCCTGGGCACTTAGTGGAATCCTGTTTCAAAATAAAGGGTTGGAGATGTTGTATCTAGGTGGTAGAACAGTTGCTTAGAATGTGAGACCCTGGGCTCAATCCTTAATACCATTCTCCCTCCCCCCAAAAAGTGATTCTAGTCTTTAGTGAGTAAAGTTTTATGTATTATAGTTGTCTCACTAAAGTTCCTAATGCCCAGTAGAAATTCATTTTTTTTTTTTTTTTTTTGTGATACTGGGGATTAAACCCAGGGGCATTCTACCTCCGAGCTATACCCCCAGCCCTATTTTTTATTCTTTATTTTGAAACTGAGTCTCACTAAGTTGCGGAGTGCCTCACTAGGTAACTGAGGCTGGCCGCGAACCCAGATCCTCTGGTCTCAGCCTCCCCAATGCTGGGATTACAAGCGTGCGCCACCACGCCCGGCTAGAAATTCATTATTTTATCTTCCTTTTTTTTTTTTTTTTCGGTACTGAGGATTGAACCCAGGGGCATTCTACCTCTGAGCTACACCCCCAGCCCTATTTTTTATTCTTTATTTTGAGATAGAGTCTCACTAAGTTGTGGAGTGCCTCACTAGGTAGCTGAGGCTGGCCGCGAACCCGGATCCTCCAGTCTCAGCCTCCTGAATGCTGGGATTACAAGCGTGCGCCGCCATGCCCAGCTTTTTATCTTCCTTCTAATCAGCAACCTCCTAAAGACCAAGGTGTGACCTACTACCTCTAAGGCATTTCCTTCAGAAGCATTTAAACTGCTGTTTGAGCCACAGGTGGCATGCCTATAATCCCAGTACTTGAGAGGCTGAGACTGGAAGATGGCAGGATTGAGGACAGTCTCAGCAAGTAGTGAGACTGATCAACCTAGCTAGACCTAGTTTCAAAGTAAAATAAGGCTGGGGGTATAGCTTGTGGGTACTATGCCCCTGGGCTCAATGCCCAGTACCACAAAACCAAACACACTGCTGTTTGTTAAATGCAGTGCTAACTTACCCTGCACTGGGATATAGAGTAACTTTTAGACCTATTTTCTGTGCCCTCAGTATGTCACATTTCTGTGTAGTGACAATTCAAGGATGTCTTGGAGAGGTTATTTCCAATCTTACATTTAATTTTAAAGCCAGATTTTTTTTTTTTTTTTTGGCGGCATTGGGTTTGAACCCAGGGGCATTCTACCTCTGAGCCACACCCCCAGCCCTATTTTTTATTCTTTAGTTTGAAACAGGGTCTCACTAAGTTGCAGAGGGCCTCACTTAAATAGCTGAGGCTGGTTGTGAACCCAGATCCTCCAGTCTCAGCTTCCCAAGTACTGGGATTACAAGCATGTACCACCATGCCCTGCTAAAGCCAGGATATTTTATAGTTTGTGGGGACTTGGGGTGGGGGGGTGGTGAGGTTCTTTTGCCAGCATGATTCCATGTACTATCCTCTTTTCTGAGAATTGTTCAGTATTCGGACTTCTTGGAGCTTTCTGGTATGCTTGTTTGCAAATGGTGCCATACTAGAGAAATTTGAGCATATGTGCTTGTAGGTTGAGGTACTTCGCTGTGCTAAGTTGGTTTGTCATGCTGACTGGCGATTAACTTGTAGAAATAGACTCATCTAGAAACCACACCTTTCTTAGAATATTTTACTTAATGTCTTATGCCAATTTGATTAGAGTACTTGTTATAACTTTGTCATGTCACAAACTATTTTAAAAGTTTGCCCTAAATTGAAACTAAAATGCCATGCTTAGTTTACAACTTGGCTTTCAAATTTTGTGTGTTTTGAAAACACTGATAACCAAATCTTAAGTAATTTAGACACTTTTTTTTTTTACTCCTGAAATACTTTTCCTGTTATTTACAATGCAGAAGTGTTTAAGGACACGTCACCTATAACTCAGTCTGGCTTTGGGGAAGTCCTTTGTGTTGTTTTGGTGGCAGTCACACCAGCTCCCTGTTATTCCATTGTTTCTAACACAGCAGGGGGTAGCTAAGTTAAGTTCAAGTTGTAAGGTCAGGTAAACTGTCTTCAGTGTGGTGCACCAGGCACTGGAATCCTGCACAGAGAGCTTTGGTAATCTGGTTTACCATTAGACCATAATCAAAAGCTTATTTGTCATGTATAAGCCTCTTACACGTGGTTAATAGGGATAGGATCTGAGGAGAAAGACTGTAAGAGAAAATGAAACAGCTGTATGGTTTAGTAACAGGCAGTTCAGCAAATGTACTCAAATTATTACTGTTGAGATGTTTTAGGTAGAGTTTGGATACTTCATAAAGAAAAATGCCATTAGATGTTTGGCTGTTCTCAGAATGCAGTCATTGCACTTGGATTGTCTATTTTCCTTTTGGGGGGGTGGTACTGGGGATTGAACTCAGGGGCATTCTACCTCTGAGCTGTACCCCCCAGCCCTATTTTTTTTTTTTTTTTATTCTTTATTTTGAAACGGGGTCTCACTAAGTTGCAGAGTGCCTCACTAGGTAGCTGAGGCTGGCCGTGAACCCGGATCCTCCGGTCTCAGCCTCCCAAATGCTGGAGTTACAAACGTGCGCCACCACGCCGGGAGTTTTTTTTACATTCCATTGAAAAAAAGAAAGATAAAGACATTATTTGCCTTGTATAAAATCTACCAGTATGTTAAATGGCATATGCGGTGCTTAGAAACGTTTTGATGTTGTGTGTGGACCGGGGGTTGGGGGGTAGTGGCCACTTTTTGTTTAAGCTTGAAACCACTTTTTTTTTCATTCTCATTTGTTCTGTGCGGGCTATTGATCAGAGCTCACATTTGTGATTATGACTTTCCAGTGCCAAATGTTGTTACTTACTTATATTTGTGGTACTGGGGATTGAACTCAGGGGCATTCTATCTCTTTTTTTATTTTTTAAAATTTTTTTTGCGTACTGGGGATTGAACTCAGAGGCATTCTACCTTCGAGTTATATCCCCAGCCCTATTTTTTAATTTATTTTGAAACTGGGTCTCACTAAGTTGCAGAGGGCCTCACTAAGTAGCTGAGGCTGGCTGCGAACCAGGATCCTCTGGTCTCAGCCTCCCAAATGCTGGGATTACAAGAGTGCGCCACCACACCCAGTGGCCAGCGGCATTCTATCTCTTGAGCTACACCCCCAGCCCTTTTTTTTTTTTAAACAAGGTCTCAGTAAGTGACTGCCGAGGCTAGTCCCAAACTTGTGATCCTCTTTTTTCAGCCTCCCAAATACTGGGATTACAAGTGTACACCACCACCATGACCAGCCAAATGTTATTTTGATGTCTTTGTTGATTATATCTATCCATACTTAGCCTTTATTGCCCCCAAAAGATACCCTACACTCATTAGCAATCACTTTCCTTCCCTCAGCCTCTGGCAATCACTAATATACTCTTCATTTCTGTGATTTACTTACTCTGGGCATTTCATATAAATAGAATCATACATATGTGGCCTTGTGTGTGTGTGTGTGTGTGTGTGTGTGTGTGTGTGTGTATGTGTGTGTGTGTGTGGTTTTGTTTTATTTTGCAGTGCTGGGGATTGAACGGGGGTGGGGACATTCTCCCTCCAAGCTACACCCCCAGCCCTATTTTTTATTCTTTATTTTGAAACAGGGTCTCACTAAGTTGCAGAGAGCCTCACTAAGTAGCTGAGGCTGGACTCGAATTCAGATCCTCTAGTCTCAGTACTGGGATTGCAAGCATGTGCCACCACGCCCACTGTATGAGGCCTTGAGACTGGCATCTTTAACTTGATATAATATTTTCCAGCTTCATTTACATTGTAGCATGTATTAGTATTTTATTCCTGTTTATGACCAAATAATATTTCATTATGTGAGTTTACCATGTTTCCTTTATTCATTCAGTTGCACACGAGTTTCTACTTTTTTTTTTTTTTTTTTTTTTTTTTCGGTACTGGGGATTGAACTCAGGGGCATTCTACCTCTGAGCTATACCCCCAGCCCATTTTTTATTCTTTATTTTGAAACAGGGTCTCACTAAGTTGTGGAGTGCCTCACTAGGTAGCTGAGGCTGGCCACGAACCCGGATCCTCCAGTCTCAGCCTCCCAAATGCTGGGATTACAAGCGTGCGCCACCACGCCCGGCTGAGTTTCTACTTTTTGTCTGTTATGAATAATGCCTTTCTGAACATTCCTTTATAAACTTTTATGTAAGCATATATTTTCATATTTCTTCATTGTATTTCTAGGAGGAATTGCTGGGTCATGGTAACTAACATTTTTAAGAACTGCCTGTTTCCAGAACAGCGGTGCTATTTTATATTACCATCAACAGTATATGAGAGTTTTGATTTTTTTCCATATCTTCACAAACACTTGATATTGCCTGTCTTTATGATTTTAGTCACTCTAATGGATGTGAAATGGTATTATATTATTTGCAAATAATTTTTCCCATCTATGGGTAATCTTTTTTTCTTTATTTCTGTCTGCCTGACTTTCGTTGTCCTGTGTGTGTGTGGGGGGGGGGTTCAGGATTGAACCCAGGGTGTCCTTTTACTAAGCAGCATCCCCGTCCCTTTTTATTTTGAAACAGGGTCTTGCTAAGTTGCCAAGGCTAACCTCAAACTTAAGATCCTCCTTTCTCAGTCTCCCAAGTACTGGGAATACAGACATGTGCCATGGAGACTGACTGACTGACTGACTTATTCCTTCCTTGCATCTGTGCATGCTGGGGATTGAGCCCAGGGCCGTGTGCATGCTGGGCAAGTGTCTCCCACTGAGCTGCATCCCACTCCTTTTCACTTTCATGATGGTATCATTTGAAGCGAAAGTTTATAACTTTGAGATTCTATTTATTAATTTTTTCTTTTGTCACTTATGCTTTTATTTGGTTTGAGACAAGATCTTACTGAGTTGCCCTGGCAGGTCTCAAACTCCCCTCCTCCTCTAGTAGTTGGGATTACGGATTCATCCCACCTGGCATTACTTGTGCTTTTTGTCACATCTAGGAAACCATTGCCTCATCCAAAGTCATGTAGATTTACTACTGTGTTATCTTGTGGGCAATTGAAACACTTTGCTTTTACATTTGTGTCTATGGTGTATTTGGAGTTAATATTTATAAGCCGGGTGTGGTGGCATATGCCTGTAATCTCAGTACTTGGGAGACTGAGACAAGAGGATAGCAGATTCAAGACCAGCTTTAGCTACTTAGTGATGCCCTGTTTCAAAATAAAGAATAATAATAGGGCTGGGGGTGGAATTTTAAAAATGTGGGCTGGGGGCGACCTGTAATTCTAGTACTTGGGAAGTCAAGATAGGAGGATTGCAGGTTGGTGTCCAGCCTCAGCAAATTAGCAAGGCCCTGTGCAATTTAGTGAGTCCCTGTTTTCAAATAAAATAGAGCTGGGGGGTATAGCTCAGGCAGAATGCCCCTAGGTTCAGTAACCCCCTCTCCCCACCAAACACATGTGCCCAAGGGTCAAGATTTCAGTAAACTTTATCATTTTACTGCTTTCTCAAGGATATTGTTAAATGAAAATGCCCACCCGTGCGCCTGTGTGCAGTAGTGAAGCGGAAAATGCGTTGCCCTCAGTTTGTCTCCATTGTCCTGATTCACGCTGAGGGATACCAGCTAGCAGTCGCACTGTTAGTGCAAGTGTGAACCAGTGGAAAGGCAACTGATACCTTAGTATTGTTGTGAAAATAGTTTGACTTCATGGTCCCTTAAAAAGATTTCAGGGGACCTCCAGAGGTCTGGAGACCCCACTTCTGAGAACCATGCGCTGTGTTATGCTAGGATCTTGCTCCTCGCTGTCGGGCAGAGTTGATTCAGAGTGGCTGCTTCTAGCTGCCGTTGAAGGGGGTGTAGGTACCTCAGTCTTCGGAGAGCCTCGTGTAAGAGGAGGATTGTGAGGCAGGAAAGAACTTGGCATGATTGAGAGCGGAAGGAAGCGCGGGGGTGGTGAGAACATAATGAGGTGGGAGGAGGAAGTGAAGCTGGAAAGGTAGGCAGGCTGAGCTGCGTTATGCAGGGCCTTGCTGGGACTCTGCAAAGTTCATTCTCTGCAGTAAGCCTTACAGAAGGATTGGGAGATGGTGGTGCCTGTGTGCCAGTTCACTTGGCCTCGGGTTGTGGCGCACTTTGGGGTGAGTTGTCTTTGGAACTAGTAGGAGTGAAGCTTCAAAGATTTAATTAAATTGCCAGGGGTGGCAGCATGCCAGGGCCTATAATCTAATAGTTTGTTCCCTCCCTCCCTTCCTCCCTCCCTCCCTTCTTGGATTGAATCCAGGATGGTAGTCTACCTTTGAGCTATACCACCAGCTGTATTATTATTATTATTATTATTATTATTATTACCATTATTATTGTTACTAATTGTAAATTTTTTTTTTTTTTTTTTTTTGCGGTACTGGGGATTGAACTCAGGGGCATTCTACCTCCGGGCTACACCCCCAGCCCTATTTTTTATTCTTTATTTTGAAACCAAGTCTCTCTAAGTTGCGGAATGCCTCACTAGGTAGCTGAGGCTGGCCGCGAACCCGGATCCTCCAGTCTCAGCCTCCCGAATGCTGGGATTACAAGCGTGCGCCACCACGCCCGGCTCACTAATTGTAATTTTGAAACAAAGTCTCCTTCAGTTGCTGGTACTGGCCTCAAACTTCCATCTTCCTGCCTCATGCACCACTGTGTCTGACTTAATAGTGTAATATATAGAGCTGGGCACTGTGGCATGCACTTGTAATCCTTGTATTCAGGAGGCTGAGACAGGATCGAAGGTTCTAGGCTAGCCAGGACAACTTTAGCGAGACTGATTCAAAGTTTAAAAATTGAAGCCAGTCATAGTGGCGCATGCTTGTGATCCAGTACTTGGGAGGCTGAGACAGGAGGACTGCAGGTTTGCGGCCAGCCTCAGCAACTTAGTGAGATCCTGTTTCAACAGAAAAATAAATGGGGGGGGGGCGTGTAGCCTGGAGGTAGAATGCCCAATTCCAAGTACCACAAAAGAAAAAGAAAAGGGGGGGGGGTTGGAGCTAGGTGGAGTGGCACACACTTGGGAGGATCACAGGTTCAAAGCCAGCTTCCCAGCAATGAGGAAGACCTTGTTTCGAAATAAAAAATGAAACAGGGCTGGGGTACAGCTCAAAGGTGGGAATTGCCCCTGTGTTCAATCCCCAGTACCAAAAGGGGGGCGGTGGCCAGGAGTGTAGCTTGGGGGTAGAATGTTCTTGGGTTCCATTCCCTAATTAAAATATATATATACTTTTTAAATACAAGCTGCAAGATTAAGTCTGGGAGAAGTACAAAAGTAAAATGAAAACAGCGACTTTATCATTAAATGACAAACAGCTGCCGCTATGTGATTATGGAAGTCATAAATGTACATTGCTTTTCATAGTTTAAGGTCAAGAATAACAAGTTAATAACTTTAATATTGCCCATGAATGGATTATACTTAGTTATTTTAATAAATCAGAACTGAATTTGAACATGATTGTGCATTTGAAAGCGTTATGTCTTTAGTGACCTACTTGAAAGAACCTTTATTCTTAGTTCTAGCTTATTAAGAACCCAATTAAATCTTAACAGTTGATATAGTGCTCACAGAATATCTTAAAAGTTCAACAGCTGACTGGCAGCAAACTATGGGATACTTATGTGAACTGCTTGCCTGATTTAGAAATGCAATATCTTAAACATGAAAGTCCTGAAATACTATTTTAGTATTTTAATACTCTTAAATGTATATTGTGAGCCGGGCGTGGTGGCTCACGCTTGTAATCCCAGCATTTGGGAGGCTGAGACTGGAGGATCCGGGTTCGCGGCCAGCCTCAGCTACCTAGTGAGGCACTCTGCAACTTAGTGAGACCCTGTTTCAAAATAAAGAATAATAAAAAAAAATAGGGCTGGGGGTATAGCTCGGAGGTAGAATGCCTCTGAGTTCCATCCCCAGTACCACAAAAAAAAATGTATATTGTGCTTCAGATAAAAAAAAGTTCCCTGTAAGAACATGGAGATTTTTTTTTTTTTTTTTTTTAAGTGGTGCTGGGGATTGAACTCAGGGGCCTTCTACCTCCAAGCTATACCCCCAGCCCTATTTTTTATTCTTTATTTTGGGTTCAATCCCCTGTACCAAGAAAAAAGGAGCCAGGCGTGGTGATGGCCTGACACAGGAGAATCCCATGTTTGTGGCCAGCCACTTTAGTGAGGCCCTCCAAAACTTAGACCCTGCTTCAAAGTAAAAGATACCGTAGAGGGGGGCGGGGGTGGGAAGCTCGGGTAGAATTCCCCTGGGTTCAATCTCCAGTACCACACACATATATACACATAACACACTTACACACACACACACACACACACACACACACAGATGAATATTAACTACATGATGGCATAGTAAATTGTTTGTGAGCAGGGAATACTGACTTTTACAGTTAATACAGTTTCATAAGTTGAAAATGCTTTCCTAAGACTTATGTGGTTTTTTTTTTGTGTGTGTGTGTGTGTGTGTGTGTATGGGTGGCTGATAATTTGCTGATGTGTGTGTTGGCGGGGGGGGGGGGGTACTGGGGAATGGAACCCAGGGCCTTTCTACCTCCGGGCTTCGTTCCCATACCTATTTTATTTTTTGCTGGTTTTTAAAATCTGAATCACATGTGAAACTTATTTTAAAGAGAATGTTTTAAAATGCAGGCTTAAGCCTGGCGTGGTGGTGTACACTTGTAATCCCAATACTAGGGAGGCTGAGGCTGGAGGATCCAGGTTCATGGCCAGCCTCAGCTACTTAGGCCCTCCACAACTTAGTGAGATGCTGTTTCAAAATGAAGAATAAAAAATAGGGCTGGGGATGTAGTTTGGAGGTAGAATGCCCCTGAATTCAGTCCCCAGTACCGCAAAAAAAGCAAAACACGGTTCTCTGTTGGTCATGATTTGTGTGACTGAATAGAGATATAAATGTCAAAGTCTCCCCCTCCCCCTCCGCTAAGCTCTGTGCTGTGAGTGAAAGTGGGAAAACCTGGGGAGATTCTGGTCGCCACCGGGAAACTCCTCGAATGACTAGTTGACACATGGAGAGTCTCTGCCCTGGGCCTGGGAACCCTGCGTGGACCAGAGACACTCGAGCCTGACACTGATCTGTGAAAGCTTGCAGAGGTGTTGGACCAGAGCACCATCAGGTTGCTCCTGGAGAGAAAGACCACAAAAACCAAGCTGCAAACCTAGTCTTGTGTTTACATTACAGGGGACATCTTTTCAGAAAAGCATCACCTGCATTCATCAGGGCGAGAGACCTGGCCTAACTTTCTGGGGATTTTAGCAGCTGGTGTCTCCATTGTAAAGCAGCTCAGCTAAGGGCACCAGCAGAAGAGTTCTGGACGTTGCCAGGCAGAGTAGAGGGTCTTCTCTCGCAGCTCCAGAACCCTCCTTGAAATGCGGCATGGTCTTTGGGGGAAGAGCCCAGAGCTGTTATCAAGTCTCCAGAAGGATTTCTGTCCCCCAAAAGATGGCTGCAGAGGAGTCTGCCAGCTGTAAAGTGTTAACGTGTTACCCAAATAGGTGTTCATTAACTGCTTGAATACATCAGTCTGCCCTGGGCCAGACTTAGTCACTAAGGCCAGAACAGCATGGCCCTTGCCTCATGAAGCATCTAGTGATGGAGCAACAGGGAATAGTTATTAGCATGGTGCCAACCACAGGCGCATTTCTCAAGCAGTGACTGTTCTATGGGCACTATCTAAACACAACCCAAGTATTAATACTTTTTTTTTTTTTTTGTACTGGAGGTTGAACCCAGGGACATTTTTCAAGATACACCCCAGTCCTATTTAGTGTGTGTGTGTGTGTGTGTGTGTGTTGCTGGGGATTGATCTCAGGGTTATTCATTCTACCTGAGCTACATCCCCAGCCCTATTTTATTTTTTGTCTTTTGAAACGGGGTCTCACCAAGTTGCCGGAGGTTAGCCTGGAGCCTGTGATCCCCTCGTCTCAGCCTCCCAAGCACTGGGATTACAGGCCAGTGCTCCCAAGGCTGGCAGAGCTGACACTCTAACCAGCTGCTCCCAAATGATTTAAATACAATTGGGGTAAATGCTTGGGAGGAATAATCAAAAGAACAACTAATGTAACTGTGGGTGGGAGTGTGGGGCTGGGAGAATTGTTTCCAAAGAAAAAGCAGGAGACAGCATGGCTCTGCTGTGCTGGTAAATGAGGACTCGAGGCAAGGAAGTCGGAAGTCCAGGCTTAGCTGTGTGCCAGCTGTCTGTCAAGAGTGCCTTTGTAGGCTCTGCTAAAATTTTACGCTTTTGAGCCGGGCGTGGTGGTGCACACTTGTAATCCCTGCATTTGGGAGGCTGAGACTGGAGGATCTGGGTTCGAGGCCAGCCTCACCTAGTGAAGCATTCTGCAACTTAGTGAGACCCTGTTTCAAAATAAAGAATAAAAAATAGGGCTGGGGGTGTAGCTCGGAGGTAGAATGCCCTGAGTTCAATGCCCAGCACCCCCCCCCCCCCACACACACACACAAATTTTTACGCTTTTTCCTAGAAACAGAAGTCACTGGAGGGTGTTAAGCAACAAATGAGATAATCTATACCAGTGTTGGCAGACTTCTGCAAAGGGCCAGATAGTAAATATCTCTAGCTGTGCAGGGCTCTGTTGTAATTACTCACCTTTGCCTTTGCAGCAGGAAGGCAGGAGTGGCTGTGTGTTAGTAAACTTTATTCATAGATAGAGAATTGTTAGGAATTTTACCACCACCCCCCCCCAGCCATGTAAGGATGAAGGAAAAATCATCCTTAGCTCATATGAGCAGTACAGAAACACATCAGGCTTTGGGCCAAATGCTGGCTACCCCTGTCTTACATCCTCCAGAAGATTGCTCCTGTGCTCTGGGAAGTGGATGGGGTGGGAAGGGAGCATAAAGGAAAAGAGCAGCCAGGGTGTCAGGGACTGGTGTGGTGGAGAGTACCCGGTTGAGATTTCTTTAGCAGGAGAATGGACAAAAAGGCTTTGTGAGGTGGGAGCTGTGGGGATGCCTGATTCTCCTGTGAGAGGGTAATGGTATCATTGGCTAAAAGAGAACAGGACCAGGACACGCACTGCCCGCTCAGCTGGGCCAGGGTGCCAGCTAAAGTGTTGACATTACTCCTTTTTAGAAAGAGGGGAGTTGAGCTCAATCTTTGGACTTAATTGTTTTATTTTTAATTTTTGATAGTGGTGGTACTGGGGATTGAACCCAGAGGCATTCTGTCTCCAAGCTATACCCCCAGCCCTTTATATTTTTTTTGTTTTGAAACAGGATCTTGCTGGTGCTTGTAATCCCAGTACGTGGGAGGCTAAGACAGGAGAATCAAAGGTTCCCAATAAGCCTCAGCTACTTAGTGAGGCCCTTCATAACTTAGTGACACCCTGTTTCAAAATAGAGTAAAGTAGGGCTGGGGTGTAGCTCAGAGAAAGAATGCCACTGGATTCAATCCCCAGTACTGCAAAAACAAGCAGGGTGTCGCCACATTGGTGAGAATCTTGCTACCTTGCTGAGGCTCTCCTTGAACCTGTGATCCTCCTGTGTGAGCCTTCCAAGTATTGGGATTACACTTGTTTCTTGCCTCCCCAAGCTTCTTTAGACCTTTTCATTCTGTGTAACTGTACCACACAAGGGCATGATACATTTTATACTAACAAATTGCTTCCATAATCTAATCATGTTTCCGGATGATAGTATCCTTAAAAAAATAGCACTATACACAAAATGTGAGTCTACCTTCAACTTTTTAGACCTCCGTGGATGTCTTTCTGGAGCTAAATGTATGCACATTTAGGAAGCTGAATTTATATAAATGGGATGCTCCCATTCCCTTAAGCCTATGGTATAGACCAGCATTGTCCAATAGGTACATGGGACTTTAGATTTTCCAGTAGCAATATTGATATAAGTAGGTAAAATTAGGCCGGGCGTGGTGGCGCATGCTTGTAATCCCAGCATTCGGGAGGCTGAGACCGGAGGATCCGGGTTCGCGGCCAGCCTCAGCTACCTAGTGAGGCACTCCGCAACTTAGTGAGACCCTGTTTCAAAATAAAGAATAAAAAATAGGGCTCGGGGTATAGCTCGGAGGTAGAATGCCCCTGAATTCACCTCCCAGTACCACCAAAAAAAAAAAAAAGTAGGTAAAATTAGTATATTTAACTTAGCCCAGGATGTCTGAGAAGCTTTTATTTCAACAAATAGATACTGTTAATACTTTTACATTTTTTCATACCTCAGTCTCATAGACATTTTATACTATGCCACATCTCAGTACCTGCTGCATTTCAGGTGCTCACTGAGTGTGGCTCCTGGCCAGCGGTGGACAGTATAGCTATGGTAAGGGGTGATTTGGCATTGGGAAATAAGGTCAGGGCAGATTTTTAAGAATTCTTAAATATTTTGAAGATTATCTGTATAAATACAAGTATTTTGAAGCATTCTTGTTGACTGGTGGATATGCTTCATTTTATAGCTTATTTTCCTCCTACTTTGTTAATACTAGTCTTAACTTAAATTTCATGCTCTTTAATATGTTAGCAATAGTGTTATAATATTTTTTTTGCTTTTCTCTTGTTCTTTGCTATCCTCATCCCCACCTCAGCCTACTCCCCAGTTTTTTTTTTTTGGCGGTACTGGGGATTGAACTCAGGGGCATTCTACCTCCGAGCTACACCCCAGCCCTATTTTTTATTCTTTATTTTGAAACAGGGTCTCACTAAGTTGCAGAGTGCCTCACTAGGTAGCTGAGGCTGGCCTCGAACCCGGATCCTCCGGTCTCAGCCTCCCAAATGCTGGGATTACAAGCGTGCGCCGCTACTCCCCAGTTTTGACCAAGTCTTGGACTTTGGAACTTCATTACCAAATGTTAATTTCCTATAGTTTATCTGGTCTGTTTGCAGCCAGCTTTATCTCTAAGTCATCCTGTAGAGATGAATTCATATTTAAAATGTCTTGAGTAAAACAAGTTTCCTGGCCTTCCTGCCCAGCACTTTCTTTCCTCTTAGCTTAATAATCCTGGCAGTCCCTGATAGTCAAGAAAGCTCTTCATTTATGCAATTTGGTCATTCATGTTTGTGTGTGTGTGTACACAAATACACATATTTATTTTTCTTAGTAGGAATTTATTTTTATTTTTATTTTTTTGTGGTACTGGAGATTGAACCCAGGGGCATTCTACCTCGGAGCTATACCCCCAGCCCTATTTTTTATCCTTTATTTTGAAACAGGGTCTCACTAAGTTGCGGAGTGTCTCACTAGGTAGCTGAGGCTGGCCGAGAATCCGCATGCTCCAGTGTCAGCCTCCCGAATGCTGGGATTACAAGCATGTGCCACCACACCCTGCTCTTAGTGGGATATTTTCTGATAGCATAGTGCTTGACAGTGGTAGGCACACAGTAAGTATTTGAATGAATAATTTGTGATCCAGTTTTACTTATGCTGTCTTGTGTTTGCCATAATAATAATTACACCTTAATTTTTTCCCTCTCCTGGCATGTATTTTTAAAATTGGGGGATGGGTGTGAGAACAAGATGATGTCAATCCTGCTTAATTCATAGGAACAAGCTAGATATGTGAAAACGTTTTGCAAACTTTAAAACAGTGTTTCCTTGAAGGTTCTGGTAAGTGAAGTTTGTATTATCTGCATCCAGTGCCCTCATCTGACTCTGTGCTGGTGATGTGGGGATGGGTGTTCAAGTTAGAATCATGATGAGCACTTTTCCAAGACACGGGAGCTCCTCATCCAGCACCCACCCCCACCCCTGGTCAAGAGTAGAATACTAAAGTAGGTATATTTCAAAATGCTTCCTTGGTGACCCTGATACATATACACATGACCCCTTCCGATCAAAAAAGCCACAACCAGTCTTACTATTGATAGAACTACACTTTTTTCCCTCCTAAAGTTTGTACAATGTGATTGTTAAGCATATAATTGGCATTGTGTGTCGTTTAAGGAACACACTGTGTAAAAAACCTTTTAGAGTCCATTCTTACTCCAGTTCTTTTAGCAGTGGTGATGTGTTCAGGTTCTAGTCCATTTATAAATGCAGGTGATTCTGCAGTCTTGTCTGCTGTTTGCAACCTAGTCCATTTCATTGGTGGTGTTTCTATAGCTAGCTCCCGATGAAGGACTTTCTGGGTATTCCTGCCCTTGCCTTGTGACTGACCTGCAGAATGCAGTGGAGATGTTGATGTGCCAGGCTTTCTACCTTTAAGCTACACCCTCAGCCCAATTTTATTTATTTGGAAACAGGGTCTCACCAGGTTGATGCGAGTCTAACTACTTGCTGAGGCTGTCCTCCAACCTGCCGTCCTCCTGTCTCAGCCTCCCACGTACTGGAATTAATAAGCCTGTGCCACCACGCCTTGCTTAAAGGAAAGCTTTCATAAGAGAAAAAAGGCAACGTGGGACAAAGGCAGGAAATATACATATGCAGATTTAGTTAGTGTTTTGCTCTGTATGAGGAAATTTGGGAGCTCCCTGTTTCAAGAATAAAGTTGTTGGTAAAAGCATTTCTATGTCTTTATGGACATAATCATTTTTCATTGGTAAATGCCTAAGAATGGGATTGTTGGGTCACATATATGTCAAGTCTGTACTTTTAGGAGAAACTACCCGTTTTCCAAAGCATTCGCACAATTTCTACACTTCCATCATCAGGAGATGAGCATTCTAGTTGCTGCATGCCTGTCCTAATTGATACTTATTTGGGGGTTTTGGTTTTATTTTTAATTTTTAGCCATTGTCACATGGTAGGTTTGTGTGTGTGTGTGTGTGTGTGTGTGTGTGTGTGTGTGTGTGTGTGCGCAGTACTAGGGATGGATCTCAGGGGCATTCTACCTCTGAGCTATACCCACAGCCCTATTTTTTATTCTTTATTTTGAAACAGGGTCTCACTAAGTTGCGGAGTGCCTCATTAAGTAGCTGAGGCTGGCTTCGAACCCGGATCCTCTGGTCTCAGCCTCCCAAATGCTGGGATTACAAGCTTGCGCCACCACGCCCGGCTGTAGGTTTTGGTTTTGATTTGAATTTTCCCAGTGATTAAAGATGTTGAACATCCTTTATATGCTCACTGGCCATTCATATGTCTTCTGTGAAGAGTTCGTTACTCTTTTGCCTACTCTTTTATTGAGTTACATATTCTGAATAAAAATCCTTTTTTAGAGATATATATTGTCAATATTTCTCATGATCTGTTCTTGTATAGAATCTTTGTATATTGTATGGAATCTTTGCCTACCTGAAAATCATTAAAGTTTTCTCCTAGAATTTATGTATAGAAAATGTATCCTTTAGCTGGGCGTGGTGGCGCACGCTTGTAATCCCAGCATTTGGGAGGCTGAGACCGGAGGATCCGGGTTCGCGGCCAGCCTCAGCTACCTAGTGAGGCACTCTGCAACTTAGTGAGACTCGGTTTCAAAATAAAGAATAAAAAATAGGGCTGGGGGTATAGCTCGGAGGTAGAATACCCCTGAGTTCAATCCCCAGTACCGC
>PVLC010023000.1:0-26114 GCA_004027655.1 Graphiurus murinus | reverse complement strand
TGGGGATTGAACTCAGGGGCATTCTACCTCCGAGCTATACCCCCAGCCCTATTTTTTATTCTTTATTTTGAAACCGAGTCTCACTAAGTTGCGGAGTGCCTCACTAGGTAGCTGAGGCTGGCCGCGAACCCGGATCCTCCGGTCTCAGCCTCCCGAATGCTGGGATTACAAGCGTGCGCCACCACGCCCGGCTTGTTCATTTTCTTTACTCATTTTTAATCACTTAAAATTTTGAAATCTACTTAGAAGTATATTTCTTGCTACTCTTAAGATGTAGTGAGTGTTCTAGAAAATTGTACTCCAGTAAGAACCTACATGGACCAAATTTTAGTTTTAGTAAGTATAATAAAGTTTCACAACCTAAAACATGAAAACGAATGAGGAAATAAGGCTGCGTCTGGGAGATGAAGATGGACTGCTAAGCGATTCCAGAATTCTCACTCCTAGGCAAATCGCCAAAATAGAGAGCGCTGGACGGGGAGGGAGACCCGAAGCTGCGTTAAGGCTGGGTTCTGGGTTCTGGGTTCTTGGCCAGTCTCAGCTATTTAGTGAGGCACTCCGCAACTTAGTGAGACCCTGTTTCAAAATAAAGAATTTAAAAAAAAAAAAAAATAGGGCTGGGGGTATAGCTTAGAGGTAGAATGCCCCTGAGTTCAATCCCCAGTACCGCAAAAAAAAGAAGGTGCCTGTACATTAAACAGGCCATTGATTTAATCTAACTGCATTTACTCAGGACACCCTTAAACAAAGCCATTTTGTTTTCTCTTTGGCAAGTTGAGAACTTTTATTGGTATTTCGTTTTCTCAAGCAATGGTTTAATAATCTATTTTTCTGGAATTAATATCTCAAGGCAAAAAAAAAAAAAAAACCACAAAAGCAAAATTAAAACACATACGTGGTAACAGAGTAAATTATAATTAAAACTATCAGACAATACTGCAACAATAAAATTTGGTTCATTTTCCATTTTATTCAGACCTACTTCCCATACATAACTAGAACGTCAGATGCATGTGTTGATAGACATACTAAACACACGACCTTTTGGAAAAGCGTCTGTGTTCAACATCATGTCAGGTGAGCTTGAAAAAGTAACAAATCTAATGATGCTTGATTGCAATTTATATTTTTTAAAAATATTTTTCTTGGAGCCAGGCGTGGTGATGCACACTTGTAATCCCAGCATTTGGAAGGCTGAGACCGGAGGATCCGGGTTCGTGGCCAGCCTCAGCTACCTAGTGAGGCCCTCCACAACTTAGTGAGACCCTGTTTCAAGATAAAGAATAAAAAAATAGGGCTGGGGGTATAGCTCAGAGGTAGAATGCCCCTGAGTTCCATCCCCAATACCGCAAAAAAAAGAAAAAAAAAAAAAAAATTTCTTAACTATAAAATTAATGCAAATGTATGAAATATTTATAAAATTATTACTTTTTTTGTGGCACTGGAGATTGAACCAGGGGCATTCTACCTCCACGCTATACCCCTAGCCCTATCTTTTATTCTTTATTTTGAAACAGGTCTCCCTAAGTTGCGGAGGCCTCACACTAAGTAGCTGAGGTGGGCCTCGAACCTGTAATCTTCCTATCTCAGCCTCCCAAGTACTGGGATTACAAGCGTGCACCATCACGCCCAGCTTATAAAATTATTTTTTAAATTACGAAGTAGAAAGAATAAGCCACCCAGACTCAACTGAACTACTGTTAACTTTCCAGGTCATAGTTTGTTTTTTTCTGATTTTTACATAATGGAATCATAGGTAAATGTCTATATTTTTCCTATTGATATATTATAAACATCATCTCACATCTGCAACTTATCTTCAAAATCTAAGTTAAAAGAATTCTTACATGTAAGCATAACACTCACTGTTCTATTTTACATTCACTTCTATTTTTTAGTTTAGGTGCTAAGAGAACTATTTTCAAATCAGAATGGGTGATAAATAGAACATACCTTTCTCCGATCTTTAAGAATCCTGTCCAAACTTTCTTCATTAACTTTGCTTGCATAGTCATAAAAACTGTTTTTTAAAAGAGGAAAAAAATCTTATTAAAATCCCATAGTATTGTGATATGTACATGCCTAGCTGCATGTATCTTTATTTTTTTGCGGTACTGGGGATTGAACTCAGGGGCATTCTACCTCCAAGCTATACCCCCAGCCCTATTTTTTATTCTTTATTTTGAAACAGGGTCTCACTAAGTTGTGGATGGCCTTACTAGGTAGCTGAGGCTGGCCTCGAACCCGGATCCTCTGGTTTCAGCCTCCCAAATGCTGGGATTACAAGCATGTGCCACCACGCCTGGCTGCATGTATCTTTTGAGCATCTAACCCTAATAAAGATATAACTGCCTGCCTTCAAAAGAATATAAAGAGAAATCAGTCTAAATGCTTCCCGATGCAAAGTACCTTTTGTATCAAAGAATACTTAAGAAATCCTACATTCAAAAGATATTACTTGCACATGTGGAGGCTGCTGATAGCAAGTAATTACAAAATGTGTGGTTTCCAATGACTGTGACATCTTTCCTTTGTTTCTAAGTATCAATTACTTATGAAAAAAGTATCAGCAGCTCACTTTCTGATAAATGAATAAGGGAAATGAACATTTGTTGAAGGCTTAATAAGACACTAAGCTACATGCTTTCTTATGCTATTTCACATCATTTTTGCTTCAATTCAAAGGTATTAATTCAGCCCAATAATTCAATCAAGTTTTAGTCCCATTTTGGTAAATAAAGACAGCAAAGGTAACCGACTTCCCCCAAATCAGAGCTAGTAGGAAGATGGGTTGTGATTTGAAGCCAGGTCCAGCTGGCTTCAACCAATGAGCTCACTTCCAGACCAGGAGCCTGTGGTGAGCAGCCCGGGTGTACTGACAAACCAGCCTTCCTGATCTCTGGTCATGGTCTTAAGAGTGCTGCCCTACTCCCCAGGTCTTACAGGCAGGAAGGAGCTCAAGGTACAGAAAAAACCAGTAACTCGTGAATCAGGAGATACCAGCTCCAGCCCCAGCTCTGCTTCTCATCGTAGGATCTGGGACAAGTCACTTACCCTGTCTGGTCTCCAATTCCTTTTTTACAAAATGAGTTTGGAGTAGATAGGTGATTTCTATGGTTTCTGCTCTAAGAATGGTTAATCTCTGAATTAAACTCAGTCAAATCCTTGATTTGGTACTAATTTGCTGGCAGTATTTTAAGGAATTCCTCAGAAACTAGAACCAGAGCACTTCCGGAGAAGCTCTGACAGTTAGGGCCAGATCAGACTAAGGCAATGTGTGGACCAGAGCCTGGATAACTTTATTTGCGCTTATGTTCTTTACAAATGAGCCGATGGTTGCTCACCTAGCCCCCCATTCTTCTTTTATTCTGTGTAAGTCTACAAGAGGCCAGGGTCTTGGCTACTCTGAGGCTCTGTTCACAGACGATCCTCTGAAGCCATGAGCGGGCAGGGGTGCATGGGTGGGGTCAACGTGACACAAGTCCCCAGGCGCGTTTGGGCGTTGGGAGAGTAGAATCAGGGTAAAAGCTGCAGGGACACACAGCAGGAGCAGCCAAGCAGAAGGGGCTGGTGGGGGTGAAGGAAGGACGCGCTAATCAAGAACACGGTACGGCTGGGCGTGGAGGCCCACGCTTGTAATCCCAGTACTTGGGGGGCTGAAATAGGATGACAGGTTTGAGGACAGCCTCAGCAAGTTCAGTGAAACACAGCAGAGGTCACCCCAGCCAGCAGGTGGCAGGACGAGTCCTGGCTGGTGGTGTGGGAAGAGTCCAATGGGCTCCCTCGTCAGCCTTCTCTTCCAGACAGCTCTCCGTTGTTTGCTTTCTCTCTTGGTAATTCCTATTTCTTCCTATTTCTGTTCTTTAGTTGGTCATAATATGAAACCGGTGTATATTTACTTAAATAAGCACTAAAGAAAGTTTTATGTTCCCTTTACTTTTCTTCCTTCCTTCTTTTTTTGTAGGATGGGGTTTCACTATGCTGCCCAGGCTGGTCTTGGACTCCCAAGCTCAGCTCAAGCCATCCTCCTGCCTCGGTCTCCCGAGTAGCTGGACCACCAGCGTGCTGTACGTGCTCAGCTCCTTTCCTCACAGTCAAAAGTCCACCACTGTACAGTCTGTATTCCTCTTAAAAACGTTCATTAAATTGTTTTATCTACACGTAATCCTTGATTACTTTCTTCTCTATGGTTGAAGAATCCTTGCTAGGAATTGTGAGAAAAAAGGTTCCCATTCTAAATCACCGAGGCCACCCCTCACACCTACCTCCTCCCCTCCCAACCTAACACGGTGCCAGGCACACAGCGCTCCACAAAGACGGGGTGGGGCCCTCGGCTATGCTTGCAACTTTATCACCACAATCAGCTACAGACCTCAAGTCACTAGTTTTTAATCAATCCCTTAAAGGACCAAAAGCTACAAAGGAAAATGTGGCTTACCTAAAAAGTTTTGAACAAGGCTGATGATTATGGATTTCTGTAATCAGAAAGAAGAATGCATCTCAGTTATCATGTAAGACACAGGCAATTATAAAATAGTTCAGGATTTTTTTTTTTTAACCAAAGTTTCAAGTCTCAGACAATAAAAAGACAGTTTTCCTCTCACGAACAGTTGCTGGGTATGCCAGTGAAGGCGGTGTGGCTTCTGAATACTGACACCCAGGGACGCATTCTCAGAACAAAGCAGACCAGAGAATGAAAGTTCTGTTTCCCCCTGTCCACATGTGATGAACACACATCTGAAAGCTTTGATTCAGGAGCACACAGCTATTGTGCGCCTTACTCAATCTTACCTATTTACTGGAAGCATTTAATCAAGTGGGATAAAAGCTTTGAGGACAGCCTGGGAAGAGAAGGGCCTAAACCATTCTACCATCAATAACCAGCTGACAACGCCTGACAACTCGGGCCAGGTGTTCTGAGGGGAAGGAATTCTGGAAGTCTATTAACCCTTTCAAAGATGGTCGCTATTAAGGAAGACAAGTCATTTATATAGCAGATCCTAACAGTTTCTGAAAAGCTGCCATGATCAAGCAGAGTGAACAATTTCTTCAAGCTCCTCAGGGGGCTTAGGGTCTGGGTTTCTTTATAATGCTATGAGACTAATTGACCATTCAATTCTATTTATCACATTCTCCTAGAGAGCAACTCATCACCTGCTGTTTTAAAAAGTCACAGCCTCCAAGTTTCAGGCTGTAATTTCCTCAATTAAAATGGGACCACAGCCTTGAAGGACATGGGAGCTGTGCCCATTAGCCTGTTCTTGTGTTAACGCTGCAAAACTTCCACAGGAAAGAAAAGCTAGTTCATTCGCCTAACTATCGTGTTGACATGTGATGCAAATAGGAAAACTTCATCCAAAAATATTTCCCTTTTTGTCACTAAAAATGATCCAGTGCTAGCCGAGCGTGGTGGTGCACGCTTGTAATCCCAGTAATTGGGAGGCTGAGACCGGAGGATCCGGGTTTGCGGCCAGCCTCAGCTACTTAGTGAGGCCCTCCCACATGAAGTTCTTCAATAAATGTTTGCTGCACAAATAAATGAAGCATCCCTTAGTCCTGAGTATTATGATATGATGCATGGTAATCGGCTCAAGGCATACCTAAAAGAACTATGATCTCTACTTATCAGAAGGAAACTGATCACAGGAGAGTGAGTGCATCTGTAAATACGACTTCCTCTTCAGCAACCTCCCTTCAAAGGACTATTGGGCATATCCCTTAGAAGGCTGTGTACACACTTGTCCACAAATATCTCATGTAAACAAGTGTGAACCTTTGCTAGATCCTCTAGGAAGGACCAGCGTAACATCGCCATTCATAGTATGAGGTGACACTGGCAATGGGAGAGCCTGGTCTACAAACCTGAGGCTCGCTGTGGTTGTGAAGAGCCTATAAGAGGTCAGAGTGATTCTCTAAAAGTCAAGCCAGTTGGTGGTAAAAGATGGTTTTATAGAAAACCTACGTTTACAGTTATACACTCTTAAGTTTACACTGATACAAAACATCTCATCTCAAGCCACGCGTGGTGGCGCATGCTTGTAATCCCAGTACCTGGGAGGCTGAGACAGGTGGATCACAGGTTCGCAGCCAGCCTCAGCTACTTAGTGAGGCCCTCCACAACTTAGTGAGACACTGTTTCAAAATAAGGAATAAAAGACAGGCATGGTGGTGCACGTTTGTAATTCCAGTACTTGGGAGGCTGAGACAGGAGGATCCAGGTTCTCGGTCAGCCTCAGCTACTTAGTGAGACCCTATTTCAAAATAAAAAATAAAAAATAGGACTGGGAGAGTAGCTTGGAGATAGAGTGCCCCTGGGTTCAATCCTCAGTACTACAAATAAATAAATAATCTTATCACATCTCATCTATTAATGCAGTAATTTTGGCCTTCTTATGTACTTTCAATACTTTAGATTAAAATAAGTTAAGAGACAAAGAACATAACAAACAGTATGTAAAAATACAAGAAGTGTATTTCTAAGGTCAACAATAAACTTACTTACCAATTACTTGTAGAAATTCCGTGTTGCTGATTTGTGAGTCACTGATGCTAAAGGTTTCCTCTTGTCTTACTTCTCCCAGCAAAAATCCTTCCTAAAAGTAACAGAAAGAAATAATCTCAGTCTAAATATATACTTTAACTTTTTTTTGCTAAAGTCAGGAGGAATTGAAGATACACAACTTTTTAATAATTTTAACAATAATCCAAATAAGCTCCAACAATCTGAGGTATATCTATTCATTGGATTATTTGAAAAAGGGATTCATTAACAAGATAACATTAATTATTATTATTGTTGTTGTTATTATTATTATTATTATCTTGCGGTACTGAGGATTGAACCCAGAGGCATTCTACCTCCAAGCTATACCCCCAGCCTTATTTTTTATTCTTTATTTTGAAACAGGATCTCACGAAGTTGCAGAGGGCCTAAGTAGCTGAGGCTGACCTTGAACCTGCAATCCTCCTGTCTCAGCCTCCAAAGTACAGGATTACAGGCATGCACTACCACACCCAACTCAACATTATTTTAATCTCAAGTCTTTCTGGTTTTTAGGTGAGTTCATCACATAAATCCTACCTAGTCTAATAATCAGTGTTGCAAAAGTTCAGGAAGCAAAACTATCCCAAGGTTGTTTTCCTGAAACAATTTACTTCATTGCTTTAAAAACTCTGCTAATGCCGGGCATGGCAGCACATGCTTGTAATCCCAGTACTTTGGAGGCTGAGACCCGAGGATCCGAGTTTGCAGCCAGCCTCAGCTACTTAGTGAGGCCTTCCGCAACTTAGTGAGACCCTGTTTCAAAATAAAGAATAAAAAAATAGGGCTGGGGGTGTAGCTTGGAGGTAGAACGCCCCTGGGTTCTATTCCCAGTACTGAAACAAACAAACAAAGCCTCTGCTAATGATAAAAGGAGAAAGAAGTTAACACAATGACAATTAAGTGCTCTTGGACAGGTTGGCATAAAAAGTTAGGATTTTAGGAAATAAATTTCCTATCACCGACATGAAAGCTTTTTTTTAGTAAGTGCAGCAGTTAATGTATTGTACCTTTGGAGAACACCTGTCACCGTCATTGATCTGGATCAGTCAGCATGCTGCCTACTATTTGAGCACTTGCTGCCACTTCAGCAGAAGCAGTTGGAGAAGATACACCTTAAATGTCAAGGTAACTTTCCTGCGGAGAGGTGACCGAGGTGACCGGTACGAGGTCCTGGTCCTGCTCCAGACACTCACAAGGCTCACTCCTCCCTCCCTCAGGTCTACTGAAATGGCCCCTCACCAGAGAGGCTCTGTCAGGGACTCTGTCCCTGTACCCTGCATTCTTTTTCCTTGGACTTCTTACTACCTGCCATATTAAAGATTTATAGAAATAAATGTTTATCCCCAGCTAAAATGTAAAACCCCTGAGAGCAGATACTTTATGCTTGTTTGTTGCTAAAGCTCTGTACCTCCTGTAGTTCCTAACCCCTAGGCAGGTGTACAACAAAAACCTGCTACATAAATTTGTTGAAGCAGTGCCTTCTATCCTCTGACCTTCAATTCTAGGTTGATCCATCAAATCAATTATAGAAGCAGCCAGGCATGGTGGCACACACCTGTAATCCTAGTACTTGAGGCTAAGACAGGAGGATGGCAGGTTTGTGGCTAGTCTCAGTTACTTAGTGAGGCCCTCTGCAACTCAGTGAGAACGTTTTAAAATAAGGAATAAAAAAGCTAGGTGTGAGTCGGGCGTGGTGGTGCACGCTTGTAGTCCCAGTACTTGGGAGGCTGAGACCAGAGGATCCAGGTTCGAGGCCAGCCGCAGCTTCTTAGTGAGGCTCTCTGCAACTTAGTGAGACCCTGTTTCAAAATAAAAATTACAAAATAGGACTGGGGGTGTAGCTTGGAGGTAGAATGCCCCTGTGCCCCTGGGTTCAATCCCCAATACCGCAAAAAAAAAAAAAAAAAAGCTAGGCGTGGTGGCGCATGGCACATGCTTGTAATCCCAGTACTTGGGAGGCTGAGACAGGAGGATCGCAGTTCTGCAGCCAATCTCAGCAACTTAATGAGACCCTGTTTCAAAATAAAGAATAAAATAGGGCTGGGGGTGTAGCTCAGAGGCAGAATGCCTGTGAATTCAATTCCCAGTACCACACACACAAAAAAAATAGGGCTAGGGGTGTAGCTTGGAGGTAGAATGCCCCTGAGTTCAATCCCCAGGACGGCAAATAAATTAATTAATTAATTTAATTAAAAAATAAAAAGGGCTAGGGGTATAGCTGGAAAGTAGAAGGCCCCTGGGTTCACTCTCCAGTATCTCCACCAAGTTACAGAAGCATCCTGGCTTAAAACTTTGCAGTAGGAAGTGTGACTCTGGGAAGGTAGGAGGGTGAGCAGAAAGTGGCAGATGCTTGCAACCTCCCTTTTGTATCTGACTTGAAGAGATCAGTGTCCTAAAATCCCAAATCATCACATACAGAACATTTCTCAAGCTTGAATAACATATAGATTTCTCTTAAAAAAAAAAAAAAAAAAATCAGCCAGGTGTGGTGACACACACTTGTAATCCCAGTACTTGGGAACCTGAGACGGGAAGATCACAGATTCAAGGACAGTCTCAGCAACTAGTGAGACTTTCATTAACCTAGAGAGACCGTTTCAAAATAAAAATAAAAAAGGGATAGGGGTAGAATACCCCTGGGCTCAATCCCCACACATACACACAAAAAAATCTTAGACCCAAAGAAGAACCCATGACTACCAGTTTGAGTAAAAGAGCTTGTTTTACTCCACGGAAGTCTTTCAATTATGAGTTCTCACTATGAAAACTTTGTTCTATAACAAGTAAAAAAATTTTTTTTCTTTAATATTTCCATAGAACTTCATTTACTTATTTGTGGGGATTGAATCCAGGAGCACTCTACTCTGAAATACACCTCCAACCCTATTTTTTTATTCTTTATTTTGAAACGGGGTTGCACTAAGTTTTAGAGAGCCTCACTAAGTAGCTGAGGCTGGCCACAAACCTGTGATCCTCCTGTCTCAGCCTCCCAAGTACTGAGATTACAAGCATGTGCCATCACTCCTGGCTAGAACTTAAGATTTTAAGAACACAGCTACAAGCCCAGCATGGTGGAGCATGCTTGTACTCCCAGTACTTGGGAGGTTGAGACAGGAGGATCACAGGTTTAAGACTAGTCTCAGCAATTTAGTAAGTCTCTCAGCAATCTAGACAGACCTTGTTTCAAAATAAAAAATAAGCTGGGCATGATGGTGCATGCCTGTAATTCTGGTACTTGGGAGGCTGAAACAAAAGGAATGCAGGTTCAAAGCCAGCCCCAGCAACTTAGTGAGGCTCTGTTTCCAAATACACAGGGCTGGGGGAGGTGACTTCAGAGGTTGAGTGCCGCCGGGCTTGGTGGCGCACGCTTGTTATCCCAGCATTCAGGAGGCTGAGATCAGAGGATCCGGGTTCGCAGCCAGCCTCAGCTACCTAGTGAGGCACTCCGCAACTTAGTGAGACTCGGTTTCAAAATAAAGAATAAAAAATAGGGCTGGGGATATAGCTTGAAGGTAGAATGCCCCTGAGTTCAATCCCCAGTTCCGCCAAAAAAAAAATAAAATAAAATAAAGAATAAAAAATAGGGCTGGGGGTATAGCTCGGAGGTAGAATGCTCCTGAGTTCAATCCCCAGTACCGCAAAAAAACAAAACAAAACAAAAAAAACAACAAGAGGTTGAGTGCCCCTGGGTTCAATCCCTAGCACCACAAAAATAAATATGTGATAATACCAATGCCAATCTCAGTATCTTGTATGGGGTGTGGGTGGCGGGTGGGAAAGGAGCCAAGGGAAAGCCCACCAAGAGCTATGCGCATGTATGTCACTATCACCATCAACTGCATTATGATGTAAAACTCTAATGCACCAATAAAAGTACATAAAAAATTAAAAAATAAATGAAGGGCTGGGCTTGTAGCTTGGAGCCCCGAGTTCAACCCCCAGTACAAAAAGCAAAAAATGAAACAACAAAAAACCCAACCCCAAAACAAACCACAGCTACAGATTCCTAGTGTTATATCAACTAGGATTCCCAGTTAGTAAGATAAAGGATACCCAGTTAAATTTGAATTTCAGATAAATTACAAATAATAGTTGGTATACATATATTCTAAGTATTACATAAAAATTACTTACCTGAAAAAAAAAATTCTGGTACTAGGGATGGAACACAGGGGCATTTTACCTCCGAGCTACAGCCTTAACCCTATTTTTTTTTATTCTTTATTTTGAAACAGGGTCTCACTAAGTTGCGGAGGGCCTAAGCAGCTGAGGTTGGCCATGAACCTGGACCCTCTGGTCTCAGCCTCCCACATACTGGGATTACAAGTGTGCGCCACCACTCCTGGCTGAAAATCAAATTTAACTCGGTATCCTATCTTTATTTCTTTTCTTTTTTGGTGTGGTACTAGTGATTGAACTCTGGGGTACTTTACCACTCAGCAATATTCCCAGCCCTATTTATCTTTTGAGACAGGGGCTCACTAAGGTGATCAGGCTGGACTTGAACCTGCAATCCTCCTGCCTCAGCCTCCTGAGCAGCTAGATTGCAAGCATGTATCACCACACCCAGCCTTGGTGCTCTGTATTTTTTTCTGGCAACCATCATTATCTTCCGTATGAAAAGCAGTGCTATAAATCAACAGTTACATGAAAATGTTCTAAAAGTCAGGTATGAATGTTTAGTTATCTACTGATCTGGATTATCTGAGTCACTGTTAACTTTATAGGAGGAGTAAGCAAACTACAGTGTAGGGGATAAATCCACTCCAATGTCTGTTAATACACAGATTGCAAAATAAGTATGTTTCTATATTTTTAAATGGTTGTTAAAAATAAAATGGGAAGCCAGAAGTGGTGGTACATGCCTGTAATCTGTCTAGGGAAGCCGAGACAGGAGGATCACAGGTTCGAAGCCAGCCTCAGCAACTTAGCGAGGCTCTCTATGACTTAGTGCAACCCCATCTCAAAATTTAAAAGAAAATACAATAGAGTTAGGGGTGTAGCAATCCTTCTGTCTCAGCCTCTAAAGTACTGGGATTTCTAGTGCCCCCACCCCCATTACCAAGTTGCCAAGATTAGTCTCAAATCTGCAATCCTCCTATCTCAGTCTTCCAAGCAGTGAGCCACCATGCCCAGCTTAAGCTCCTATTTCACACAGAAAAAGTTCACTGGATCCTCTTAGTTCATATCAGATGGGCAATGTATGTACATGGTAACAAGGTTTAGAAGGAGGCACATCCATATAATGGCTTGAACATTCAATCATCACACTTTAAAGAATTCCAAGACCCTGTGTCCAACAACAACAACAACTAAAAAGGCTGAGAGTATAGCTCAGAAGTAGAACACCCCTGGGCTCAATCCCTAGTATAAAAAAAGAAAATCGGTGTTTACAAATAAAGCTTTATTGGAGTCGGGTGTGGTGGCTCATGCTTGTAATCCTGGTACTTGTGAGGCTTGAGACAGGAGGATTGCAGGTTCAAGGAAAGCCTCAGCAAGTAGTGAGACTCTCATCAACCTAGTGAGACCCTGTTTCCAAATAAGATATAAAAAATTGGGCATCGGGCTGGGGGTGTAGCTCAAAGGTAGAATGCCTCTGGGTTCATTCCCAGTACCACAAAAATAAATAAATAAATAAATAAATAAATAAATAAATAAATAAATAAATAAAGATTTATTGGAACAGTCATCCTCACTCATTTATTGTCTAGAGTTGTTTTCTCCCTACAACAGCAGACTTGAGTAGTTAATAGAGACTATTTCCCAAACCTTATAAAATGTACTATCTTTTACTATCTGGTCCTTTATTGAAAAAGTTTGCTAAACCTAGTTCTATAGAATAATATGTCATTTTAAATTAAATTTTTTTGCCTGGACAAAACAAATATTATTACAAAAGTAAATTCTTGGTTCTTCAACTTTAAAATTGAAATTATTTTCAAGTGTTCCATATCCACAATTGTAGAAAGGTTAATAAACAGGCATGGTCACATAAAACACAACTGCAAACTATTGGCAGCTGGGTGTGGTGGCAGATGCTTGTAATCCCAGTACTTGGGAGGCTGATTTAGGAGAACAGCAGGTTTCCCGCCAGCCTCACCTACTTAGTGAGACAGTTTCAAAATATAGAATAAAAAATAGGGCTGGGGGTTTAGCTCAGAGGTAGAATGCCCCACACTTCAATCCCAGTTCTGGAAAAAAGAAAAAGAAACTATTGGCTGAAGATTTCCATTAAGTCTAGCACCATGCCTGGCATGAAGTAGACAATAAGGAGATAGCTCTTTAATAATAATCTAAGTAGTGTGGCCATCTCACTGCAGTTTGTAGAAAAACTTCATTTTCAACAGGTAGCTGCTTATTGTTACAATAATCTTTCCTAATACACAAGCTGTAATGTTACTAGGCACTCTATACATAGACAGGATAAAGAGGCATCATTGAGCCTATGTTTAAAGTCCATGTAGAGTAGGAGTATCACAAACCTACATATTAAACTGCATTATATTATTAAATAGTTGGCTGCAGTACCAAAGACCCGTATATAGAGTTGCCTCTGGAAAAACCTGTTATATATTCTTATCATTCACGAACGAGATAAATAGTTCAGTAACTTAATTCCGTTCAATTTACTAATGGAATCATCTCCCTGTGAAATTAGTTTTTATTAATGGAAGCCAAAATTGCTGACATTTAACTAAAAAGCCAGTTCCTTCTTCTGCAGTGTACCATTTTGCTTTGTAATGATAACCAGAAAACCCTCCTATAATCTATAATGAATTTGAGTCATTTACTATTAACATCACTTAAAATAATCCCCCAATTTGGTGGGCAAACCTCCTTTAAGAGAAAAATTATCTAGTTTCACACACACACACACACACAAATCCAACCAGAAGCGAGCGACACTAAATGGCAATTCGTAAAAGAAAGACAAACGGAGAGACTCTGCTCCCCCTGTGGGCTCCAAAGCCTATTCATTTCTGGTCACTCATGCAAAGGCCTGTCACTTCCCCATTTCACTGCAACTAGTTCCGTGGTCTTAGAACATTTGACAAGGAACTAAACATGCAACTTCAAGGAAATGCAAACAGACCCTGCACTTTACACTCTTGTTTACATTCTCCATTTTCCATCGGGGCGAAGAAAACACAACCGTGTCGAACAAGTATGACTAGTGACAGCCATGGTTTTAACTCGTTGCACCCCATGCAAACCCGTAAGGCCAGCAGGCGGGGCTCAGTGCCTCTCCTCCAAGACTAAAAGCCCGGCCTCTCGCCTCCCTCCTGACCCCCGGCGCCCCTCCTAAGTCTAGAAGCCTGGCTCTCAGGGAGGGGCGGCCGCTCGGTTTGCACCGGGGGGGACTCCTGACACGGCGGGGTCGGGCGGGACAAGTTTCAGGGTCCGGGGACGGCTGTCCCGGGACCGCGGGACGGCGGAGGGCGCCGCCTGAGGGGCCCGTCCGGACTAAGGCACTTGCCGGGGCGGGAGCCGCCAGGGTCCCCAGCTCCTCGGGCGGCCCCGGAGGCAGGCCGCGGGGAGTCCAGGGTCGGCGGCGGGCGCTGCCCGAGACGGAGGCTGAAGCCCCGGAGGCCGCGGCAGGGGGCCCGGCACCTACGTGATCCGCGTTGCTGTTGGCGCTGTGGAAACACACAGCGCTGAAGGTGTAGCCCGAAATGGAAGCCGCCATGATGGAACTCTCCAAATCCCCCATCATGCCCCGCGGAGGGCGCACCGCCTTCCGGCCGCACCGCCCCTGGGCATTCTGGGAAATGGAGGCTGCTGGAGCCGGGCTGGGAAACGCAGGCTTCTGGATCCACAGGGTCAGACTCTGCCTCCTCCCGAGGGGTTTGGCACCCGGCACACCTCAGACGCCGCCGCCCCTGGACACCTCTTGCCCTCCTCTAGATGATTCATTTTGCAAATGAAACTTTAAATACTAAAGGCCAACGTTTACCCAGCTGATGAAGGAAAGGCGGGCCAGGCATGGTGGGGGCACGCCTGTGATCCCAGGACTTGGAAGGCTGAGACAGGATTGCAGGTTCGAGGAAAGCCTCAGCAACATAGCGAGACTTGCAGCAACCAAGCGAGACCCTGCTTCAAAAGAAAAATTAAAAAGGGCTGGGGGTGTGGCTTGGAGGTAGAACGCCCTTGGGTGGTTCAATCCCCAGTAAACACACACACACACACAGAGGTGAGTCAGGCAAATTGGACGATTTGGGGTTTGACTCAGGACTGACATAATGTGATTTCTACTTAATTTATTTGTGGTACTGGAGATTGAACCCAGGGGCATTCTACCTCTGAGCTTCAGCCCCAGCCCTATTTTTTTTTTTTTGAAACAGGGTCTCACTAGGTTGATGAGTCTCACTACCTGCTGAGGCTGTCCTTGAACTTGTGATCCTCCTATCTCAGCCTCCCAAGTACTGGGATTACAGGCATGTGCCACCACACCTGGCTGATTTCCACCTTAATAAGGCCACCTTGCCAGGCCGACAAGTGCCAGGGGAGGGAGGAACCGGAGGGGACTCAGGATGGTGGTTAAAAGTGAATGGTAGTAGGTAATACTGAAGATGGTGAAAAGCAATTGGATTCCAGGCACAAAAGAATAAAAATGTAATGAAATTATGGAAAGATGATAAAAACATCCTAACAACGATAATTAATGATCAGAGTTAGAAAAAAAAAACTTAGGGAATATTATTAAGCTTTTTTTTTTTTTTTTCAACTTTCATGTTCAAAACTGGTTCCTGATTTCCCACAAAGCTCCTTCTCTCACACTCTTTTCAAGTTCAGCAAATAGACCTGTTTTCTGACTGTTGCTCAAATAAAAAACCTTGGGCACATCCTTGAAGTCTCCCTGTCTCTCACCCCCTGCATTTGATCAGCTAGCACAGTCTTTAAAACATACCTAAATGCTGGGAATGGTGGTGTACACTTGTAATCCTAGTACTTGGGAGACTGAGACAGGAGGATTGCAGGTTTGAGGACAGCCTCAGCAAGTAGACTCTTAACAAACCTAGTGAGACCCTGTTTCAAAATAAAAGTGAAAAAAATAGGGGTGGGTGTGTAGCTCAGAGGTAGAATGCCCCTATGGTCAATCCCCAGTCACACACACACACACACAAAAGATATCTATAAAGCCAGGTGTGGTGATGCACACTTGTAATCCCAGTACTTGGAAGGCTGAGACAGGAGAATCGCAGATTTGAGGCCCTCAGCAATTTAGGCCCTTCCCAACCTAGTGAAACCCTGTTTCTTTTTTTTTTTTTTTTTTTTTTTTTTTTTGTGGTACTGGGGATTGAACTCAGCGGCATTCTACCTCCGAGCTACACCCCCAGTCCTATTTTTTTTATTCTTTATTTTGAAACCAAGTCTCACTAAGTTGCGGAGTGCCTCACTAGGTAGCTGAGGCTGGCCGCGAACCCGGATACTCCGGTCTCAGCCTCCCGAATGCTGGGATTACAAGCGTGCGCCACCACGCCCGGCTGAAACCCTGTTTCTAAATTAAGAAAAAAATAAGGCTGGGGTTGTAGCTCAGAGGTAGAATGCCCCTGTGTTCAATCCCCAGCACAAAAAACAAAAAGACATCTATAGTGCTACAATTCACCGCTACTACACCTATCTCCCCTCAGCACAAACCACCATCGTCTCTTTCCTGGTTACAATAACTCCTCTAACTCAGGGAGTCCCAACTGGTAGCACTTTTGTCCCTCAAGGGACACTTGGCAATATTTAGAGACATTTTCTGATACCAAACTCAGGGGCAGGGGCTATGACTCTGAGAAGGCCCCATAATAAAGAATTATCCCTTCCAAAGTATCATTGGTGATGAGGTTAAGAAACTCTTAATATCTGCTTTGGCCTTTAATCCTTCCCTGCCAAATCTATTGACACAGCAGCCAAAATGGTTATGTCAACATTTAAATGGAAGATTTCCATCATGTTGCTTCTTGGCCAAACCTTACAATGACCTGGCCCCGATGACTCTGACTTCATTTCCCGCTATTGCCACCTTTGTTTACTCAGCTTCAACTACCCCAGTCCCTGAATTCTGGACCTCCCTAACTCATTCGGTCTCAGGGCCTTTGTACTTGCTCTCTCCTCTGCCCGAAATCCTCTTCTAGATAGTAGCAACAGTAGCTGTGAGACTCACTCCCCTCCCCCCCACCCCCACTGTACTGGGGATTGAACCAAGGGCATTACACATATTAGGCAAGCATTATACCCCTGAGTTATATCCCAGCCCTTTTTCTTTTTCTTTTCTTTGTGTGTGTGTGTGGGGGGGGGTACTGGGGATGGAACCTGAGGGCATTTTACCTCTGAGCTACATCCCCAGCCCTACTTTTTATCTTTTATTTTGAAACAGGGTCTCACTAAGTTGTGGAGTGCCTCACTAGGTAGGTGAGACTGGCTGTTAACCTGGATCCTCCAGCCTCAGCCTCCCAAATGCTGGGATTACAAGCGTGCACCACCATGCCTGGTTAGCCCTTTCTTTTTCTTTTTCTTCTTCTTTTTTTTTTTTTTTTGCAGTACTGGGGATTGAACTCAGGAGCATTCTACCTCTGAGCTACACCCCTAGCCCTATTTTCTAGTCTTTATTTTTATTTATTTATTTTTTGTGGTACTAGGGATTGAACCCAGGGGCATTCTATCTCCAAGATACCCCAGTCCTATTTTTTACTCTTTATTTTGAAACACTTTATTTTGTCTCACTAAGTTGCAGAGAGCCTCACTAGCTGAGTCTGGCGACAAACCTAGATCTTCTGGTCTCAGCCTCCCAAGTACTAGGATTACAAGTGTACACCACCCCGCTTGGCTTAGTCTCTTTGTTTTTGAAATAGGGTCTCACTAAATTGCAGAGGGCCTCACTAAGTAGCTAAGGCTGGACACAAACCTACAATCCTTCTGTCTCAGCCTCCTAAGTACTGGGATTTCAAATGTGCGCTACCATGCCCAACTTTTATATTTATTTTAAGACAGGGTCTTGGCTTGCCAAGTTGTCCAGGCTGGCCTCAAATTTGCGATCCTCCTGCCTCAGCCTCCCTGACCCACTCCTATAATGTCTGTTCTAACTGCTTGGATGGGGTGCGAGGGCCCACTCCTGCAGGACCGATGGACTTATCAGCCCGCTTGCTGGGGAGGTGGGTGGTCCACAAGCTCTTTGTCCTCAGCCCTCTCCGAGTTATCCACAGGAGAAGAGCGCCTCGTCACTTCAGGCCGCTTCTTTCTTGGGCCACCGGTATTCAGTGCCAGGTCAAAGGAGATAAATACAGGCTCAGCTCCTTCATTACAACTTGGGACACATCCAAAGGGTCACTCCGGCTTCAAAATGCCCAAGGGTGGGCGGGGGATCGGGTTTTTTTTTCGAGCTCTGTTGTAATAGTACCGCACCCCAGCTACTTCCTCCACCCAATGCTATTCTGTTTAAAAATAAAAATAAAGATGCCAGGCGTGGTGGCGCCCACTTGTAATCCCAGTACTTGGAAGGCTGAGATAGGAGGATCACAGGTTTGCGGCCAGCCTCAGCTACGTAGGTCCTCTGCAACTTAGTGAGACCTTGGTTCAAAAATAAAGAATAAAAAATAGAGTTGGGGATATAGCTCAGAGGTAGAATGCTCCTGGGTTCAATCCTCAGTACTGTAAATAAATAAATAAATAAATAAATATATATATATATATATATAAATAAATAAGTAAATAGATAAATAAAATAGGGCTAGGGATGTAGCTTGGAGGTAGAATGCCCCTGGGTTCAATCCCCAGTGCCCTTCCCCGAAAAAACAAAAACAAAAATAAAATAAAAAGTAGAAAGGCCTGGGGGTGTAGCTCGGAGGTAGAATGCCCCTGGGTTCAATCCCCAGTGCCAAAAAAAAAAAAAAAAAAAAAAAAGTAGAAAGGCCAGTGGTAGAATGCCCTTAGGTTTAATTCTCAGTACCAATAAATGAAAATAAATAAATAAATAAATAAATAAATAAATAAATGCTGCTGGGAATGTAGCTCAGAGGTAGAGCTCCTTCGGTTCAATCAACTGTAACTCAAAGCAAAGCAAAACAAACTCGAAAAGCCTGAGGGTGCAACTCCAGAGCTGGCGCCTAGTGCCCCTTGTTTCAAAGGCTCCCTTCCGAGCAGGAGCTGGTAGGGAAACTAGCATGTTCAGAGGTGCTGACTGTTGCCCTGCCGAGGCCCTGGGGTTCGTCAGTTGGGATGTGCTTGAGAACTCCGGACAGGGCAGTTTCAGAAGAGACCTCGGTGAATAGGATCAGAAAACGGGCCACCGTGAGTGCTGCAGGGCACCGGGTGGCAGGCACATTCCTGCTTCTCCCTGGTGATGGGCAGCTTGTACTGAGCTTCTCCTCCCCTTCCCAAGAATCCCGTATCCCTGGGTGATCAGAGGTGGTGCCCCACACAGCCTTTGGGACTAAACAGCCGCAGTAATCCTGCCTGGAGCCAGGGAAGGGACTCAGTATAAACCGTGGGTTTTTCCAGGGCTCCATACCAACACTGTTTATAGCTTTCATCACGCACAGCAAAAACATCTTAAGTATTGGCAAGACACCAGGCTGAAGACGGACTTATCTTTCATGGGTACTTCTTAATTAGAACCTAAAACTTTTTTAAGACCCACTCAGTACACTCCAGCCTGCTTTCCCTAGCATCCAGAGTAAAGATCAAAAACAAGCCCTCTGCCCAGGGCGGCACTAATTGGCTGTGGTATCCGGTGGTTTTATTGCTCTGTAATAAGGTTACTTACGCTCTTTCTTGAGTTCTCTAATCACGATGCACATGGATTCTCATCTGCCTCTTACTTTATGCTACCACCAGCGGTTGTCTGAAGATCTTGGAACAGCACGCACAAGGCGGTGCTGCACATCCGGTCCTCACCGCGCTTTCTGTGCGTTTGAAAGTCAACTGTTGACGCTGTTTGTTTGGGGGTTTCGGTCGGCCTGCCGAGGCGACAGAAATGTGGCCTTGGAAACGGTCCCTTTTGGTTGGGAGCGGCCTTGCGAGGGCCCTCTGAGATCCTTGTTTAGGTCATCGGACCACAAGAATTTCATTCCTACTACGGAAAATACTCCAGATCCTTGGTCTGTTTTCTTGTGTCCTGCTGCAGAACCACCTATGCCAGACCAAGAGGCCGACCTAACCTCAGGTTCCCGAGTCAAGAAAGGCTGTGAAGAAGTCACCAAGTATTTGGAGTGGGGTACAACGAGCAAACTACCACAACACTTGGATCCCTGTGGCTGGTGCACCGGTGGGAGCCGTAGGGTGTTCGTTTGTTTCTCTAGGCAAAACCTCTACAGGTGGTTCAAGTCAGAAAAGGCCAAAATGCTTTTTCCAAGCCAGAATCCCAGCCACAAATGAAATTAGCCTTCGGCGGGGAGCCAATAACGTGATGAGCTACCCCCTTTCCCCCCCGCAGTTCCCAGGTCTGTCCGCCACGCGGAGCCAAGTGGTGACTTGTGCATTTGGGTTGAGAGGTGTCGGTTTTATGTGTGTCCGTGGCTTCCTTATCCAGAGTATTGCATTTTCCAAAATACAAATGCAACACTGCAAAAATGCAATACTTTGAAAGCTCCCTTACAAACAGCAGTCTCCAAATAAAGTTGCCCAAGTGGGTGCCTCCGACGCTGGCTGGAGCGCGCAGGGTGGGCGGGGAGGTTCTGCCAGCCCAAGTCAGGGCTGGGAACCCTCAGGTCTCGCCTTACTCTCCAGTTTCTCCGCGTGGGGCCCGGAGCAGTGGAGAGGAGGTCCTCCCGCCGCCTAGAGGCACCAGGCCCGCGCGTCCGCTCTGCCCGCGCCGCGTCTCTATGGTGACCCCCAGTCTGACCCGGCGCGGAGCGAGATGAGCGCGGGCGCTGCTGCCGGCGGTGGAGGCGCTGCTGCTGCTGCTGCTGCTGCTGCTCCGGCCACGCGATCCGTGGAGGACTGTCCCGCGGAGGATGGCTTCGTCCCGTCGGCGCTGGGGACCCGAGAGCAGTGAGTGTGGCGCAGGGCAGGGAGGGCGCTGCGGGACCTGGGCACGGAAAGGGGACGGAGACAGTGGCGTCCTGGAGGCTCCCGGGCAGGGGACGCCTTGGGGGCGTGATCAGAGGGGAGCAGGAGGGGGTCTAAAGAGGAGGAACCCCCGGGATCCGCCCTGTGGCTTGTGGGGTGCAAGGTGGGCCCCGAAGCTCTTGGGGAGGCCGTTTAGGGGTCTTGAACCCGGGCGGGGTAGGGGACAGGGAGAGGGGGCAGGACTGGCCAATAGAGTTGGTGGGCCGGGATAAGAGGCTGAGGGACGACGAGGGGACCCGGGAGCTGAAAAGGCTGAGGGATGGGGGAGCTGGAAGGGTAGTAGAGGGGAGAGGCGCGAGGAGGGAGCGAGGAGACCCTGGGCATCTCCGGGTGAGAAAGTGATCCGACCTAAAGCAGGTGTTGAGTGATGATGTAATGAATTGACAGGTGGATGCATGGATGTGGGGGAAAGTTAGGATGAGAGGGGACTTGGAGGGGTCAGCGCGAGCAGGGATTCCAGGGAGAGGAGCAGGAAAACCAGGCAGATGAGAGGCGTGACCGTACTTAAAGTGATGAAGAGAAAATTTAAGCGGGAGAGGGCTAGACTACAGGGAGAGGTCCATATAACACAGGAAAGAGACTGGTTTAGGACAGTATATGTATATGTGTGTGTGTCTGTGTATATGTATATGTGTATGTATATATGTATATATATATGCATATATATATTTATGTTTTTTTCTTTTTGTGGTACTGGGGATTGAACCCAGAGGTGTTCTGCCTCCAAGCTACACCCCCAGCCCTATTTTTTAAAATTTATTTTGAAAGAGGGTCTCGCTAGGTTGCTGAGAGTCTCATCACATTGCTGAGGCTGTTGAGATTGCCATCTTCCTGTCTCAGCCTCCCAAGTGCTGTGATAATGGGCATTGAGCACCAGGCTGGCCAAGACTTAAATCATTTATTTATTTATTTGGGGTACTGGAGATTGAACCTAGGGGCATTTTACCTTCAAGCTACACCCCTAGTCCTATCTTTTATTCTTTATTTTGAAACAGGGTCTCACTAAGTTGTGGAGGGCCTCACTAAGTAGCTGAGGCTGGCCTCGAACCCTGATCCTCTGGTCTCAGCCTCCCAAATGCTGGGATTACAGGCGTGCGCCACCACACCCGGCTGACTTAAATCTTAATATTAACCTTGAAGCAGATTTTATCTCTGATGGATTTCGTTGTGAGCAACTGCTGTACTGGTACAAAATCCTGTCTCTGCACATTGAAGACCAATGCCTGGTAATGATGCTTATCCAGTCCCATCTTGGACTTGGGTCTGGGACCTAGAGACCCTTGGACAATTATCTCTTTGTATTTTAAACTATACGCACTTACTAAATGTTTTAAACTTGTCATAAGCCGGGCGTGGTGGCACATGCTTGTAATCCCAGTACTTGGGAGACTGAGACAGGAGGTCGAAGGTTCGAGAATAGCCTTAGCAAGTAGTGAGACTCTCATCAACCTAACAAGATCCTGTTTCAAAATAAAAATAAAATAGGGCTGAGGGTGTAGCTCAGAGGTAGAATGCCTCTGGGTTCACTCCTCAATACCAAAAATAAAATAAAATAAACTTGTCATAAGTAGCTCTGTAATGTATGAGACATTTAATTCACGGTATAGTTTAATTGTGGAATTTTGCTTTGCATTTCATTGTTTACATAGTTGGGATGCTGTCTATGAGAGAGAGCTGCAAAGTTTCAAAGAATATGGAGATACAGGAGAAATCTGGTGAGTTAGGAAAAAAACAGCTATGATCTAGAAGATTGCATGCATATGTGTATGTGTATCTTTATACTGAAGAAACACTCTTGGGGATCTTGGGTTGAGTCTGACTTAAGTGGGTAGATAGAAAGTATTTCTGGTTTTTTTAGGGATTGAACTCAGGGGCATTCTACCTCCAAGCCACACCCTTAGCCCTATTTCATTTTTTATTTTGAAACGGTCTCACTAAGTTGCTGAGGGCCTTGCTAAGTTTCTGAGGCTGGCTGTGAACCTGTGATCCTCCTGTCTCAGCCTCCTAAGTACTGGGATTGTAGGCATGCACCACCATGCCTGGCTATCTCTTTTAATGACCCAGGGCTTTGTGTGTGTGTGTGGCGGGGGGGGGGGGGTACTGGGGGTGGAACCCAGGGGCATTCTACCTTGAGCTACATTCCCAGCCCTATTTTTAATTTTTAATTTTTATTTGGAAACAAAGTGTCACTAAGTTGGATAGGGCCTCACTAAGTTGGAGAGGGCCTCACTAAGTTGTTGAGGCTGGCTACAAACCTTCCATCCTCCTGTCACAGCCTCCCAAATACTGGAATTACAAGTGTGTGCCGCCATGCCCAGCATTAATGACTTAGTTTTAAATTGACCAGAATATTAGGAAATTATTTTCATTCTATAGTAGTCATTTTTCAATAAGCGATACAGTTCCTTTTTTTTTTTTCGGTACTGGGGATTGAACCCAGGGGCATTCTACCTCCGAGCTATACCCCCAGCCCTATTTTTTTATTCTTTATTTTGAAACAGGGTCTCACTAAGTTGCAGAGTGCCTTACTAGGTAGCTGAGGCTGGCCTCGAACCCGGATCCTCCAGTCTCAGCCTCCCAAATGCTGGGGATTACAAGTGTGCACCACTGCGCCCAGCTAGTGATACAGTTTTGAGCCATCTGTTTGTCAAAGATAGCAGTTGTTGGATATTTTCAAGTGTTAATGCTGATTTGGAGAAATACTAATTAATAATATACTGACCTGGTCTATTCTGTTCTATCTTTGGAGGTATTTTCTCCTAAATAACAATGGAGACAACACTTAAGTAGTTTCAAATACTACCTCTCACTTTCAAAAGAAGAATTGAGTGTATGGTATAAATAGCTTTAATGAAATATAATTCTACCTTTTGCTCTGTATCTATCTGTTATTTTTAACTGGTTCTGTTTCTGACAGGTTTGGGGAGGAGAGTATGAATCGACTTACAAGATGGATGCAGAAACATAAGATTCCACTGGATTCTGCAGTGCTTGATATTGGAACTGGAAATGGTGTTCTCCTGGTTGAACTTGTTGGTACTTTTAGTATTTATGTGTCTTAGCCAAGTTTTAAATGAAAATTTTAAAGTCTTTCACTTGAGGATTTTAGCTATTTCAATACATACACACATAAAGAAAAAGTAGTAGAGGAGCCATACCGCTTTCTTTGAGAAGTCAGGATACAAAAGGGACACTGCATGGATTATGAGAAAGCGTTAAATGCGTGATGCCAATCAAGATCCTGAAAGACACAATCCCAAATGCCACAATCCAGAATGTCGAAATCCCAAAAGATCAAGATCCTGAAGTCTAAATTCCCCAAAATCACAATCCTGGAGTTTTCTTTATTTATTTTTCAGTGGAACTGGGGATTGAACTCAAAGGCATTCTACCTCCAAGCTACACCCTCAGCCCGATTTTATTTCTTATTTTGAAACAGGTTCTCACTAAATTGCTGCACTGGCCTTGAATCTCCTGTCTCAGTTTCCCAAGTACTGGGGTTACAAGTGTGTGCCACCATACCTGATACAATCCTGGAATTTTAAAATCTTGAAAGTTGAAATAATGGGAGCCCAAATCCTGAAAATTGGAAAAAAGAAAAAAGCTACATAAGAGGGGTAGAAAGCCAAATTCTGGGGAGGAGGTTGGTGTATTTTTAGTTACATGCATGGCACGTTGCATTATGTCAGGTGGAATGAATACTGAGGAACTGAGTGAAGCATTATTTTGCTGTGTGTCTGTGAGGATGTTTCCAGAGATTAATGTCTGAATCTGACTGGAGTAGAGGGGAAGATCCCCCTCAGTGTGGGTGGGGACCATCCAATGGGCTAGGGGCCAGGAGAGAGTAAAACAGAAGGTGAACTGGTCTTTCTCTGAAAGGTAGGACCGTTTTCTTCTGCTGTTTTGGACATCAGAACTTCTGGCCTTTGAACTCTAGGACATAGTCACTGACCCCTGGAGCCTTTTGGCGTTGAACTAGAGAGTTAACACCATTGGCTCCCCTGGTTCCGAGGCCCTAGCCAGGGAATAAGCCATACTACTGGCATCCCAGACTGCTCTCCAACCTTCAGATAGCTTGTCACAAGGCGGTTAAGCCACCATAATTGTATGAGCCTATTTCCCCAGTAAATCCCTTCATATATCTATATACATATTTTACTGATTGTTTTTCTCTCTGGAGAACCCTGGCTAACACAGATTTGCTGTTAGGGAAGTTGAATATCATTTCTTTTTTTTTTTTTTTTTTTGCAGTACTGGGGATTGAACTCAGGGGCTTCTACCTCCGAGCTATACCCCCAGCCCTATTTTGAAACAGGGTCTCACTAAGTTGCGGAGCGCCTCACTAGGTAGCTGAGGCTAGCCTCGAACCCGGATCCTCCCATCTCAGCCTCCCAAATGCTGGGGTTAGAAGCGTGTGCCACCACGCCCGGCTCATTTCTTTTTATAGTCTTCTTTACAACACAATGGAATAAATCTGTGAAATTGTTCCCTTGCAAAGAACTGTGATAATTTAAGTATATTAGTCTATTTAATGGTAAAAGGTAAAAGTTTAGAAGCTAATTATTATTGGTACAATGAAAGCAAAATCACTTAATCACAATTTCCTTTTTTTTTTTTTTTTGTGGTACTCGGGGTTGAACCCAGGGGCATTCTACCTCCGAGCTATACCCCCAGCCCTGTTTTTTTTTTTTTTTTTTTTTGCGGTACTGGGGATTGAACTCGGGGGCATTCTACCTCCGAGCTACACCCCCAGCCCCTTTTTTTATTCTTTATTTTGAAACAGAGTCTCGCTGAGTTGCGGAGTGCCTCACTAGGTAGCTGAGGCTGGCTGCGAACCCGGATCCTCCGGTCTCAGCCTCCCGAATGCTGGGATTACAAGCGTGCGCCACCACGCCCGGCTCCCAGCCCTGTTTTTTATTCTTTATTTTGAAACAGGGTCTCACTAAGTTGCGGAGTGCCTCACTAGGTAGCTGAGGCTGGCTGCAAACCTGGATCCTCCTGTCTCAGCCTCCCAAATGCTGGGATTACAAGCGTGCACCACCACACCCGGTGTAACTAGACTTTCAAGTGAACAATGTATACTTACAAAGTTTGTAGACCAAAACCACTCTCCAAATAAAAGTACAGTGAGAGTGGACATGGTGGCACACGCTTGTAACTAACCCCAGCATTTGGGAGGGTGAGACAGGAGGATCGCAGGTTGGAATCTCACTAAGTTGCATTGTGCTTATACATAAAAAAAAAACACTGAAACTTCCTTTCAGAAATGAAGAAATATCCTTTTTGTACATCTACATTTGTGAAAGATAACATTTCTTTTTTTTTTTTTTTTTTTTTTTTTTGCGGTACTGGGGATTGAACTCAGGGGCATTCTACCTCCGAGCTACACCCCCAGCCCTATTTTTTTATTCTTTATTTTGAAACCGAGTCTCACTAAGTTCCAGAGTGCCTCACTAGGTAGCTGAGGCTGGCCGCGAACCCGGATCCTCTGGTCTCAGCCTCCCGAATGCTGGGA
>PVLC010022999.1:8786-26206 GCA_004027655.1 Graphiurus murinus | reverse complement strand
CAGGACTTTATGAATCAGACAAATATAGTTTAGAATTCCTTAAAAATGAAGAACTAAAGCTCTTCATTTTTGGTGCATGGTGGTGCATGCTTGTAATCTCAGTACTTGGGAGGCTGAGACAGGAGGGCTGCAGGTTCATGGCCAGCCTCAGCAACTTAGTGAGGTCTTGTTTCAAAATAAAAAATAAAATTGGGCTGAGGGAGTAGCTCAGAGGTAGAATGCCCAGTACTAAAATATAAAATTAAAAAAATGAAGACCTAAGGCTTGATAAAGATAGGTCAGATTCACTGGGGCTTGGCACATGGAACCCTTCTCTACTTGCCTGTCTGACTGTATGGCATTGCTTAATATCTGCTTATACCACAAGGTATAAAAGTATAGCAACTCTTTCCCCTTCTACTCCTACTTTGTCTCCCAATTGTTCTCTTGCGACAGACAGCTGAGATTATATTGGCTTTCTATGTTTGGAGATAAGGACTGGTGGGCAGAAGGGAGACAGAAAGTTCTGTTGGATCTTGCCTGACATCATGATGCCAGTAAATGATCACCAATAAATTGTCTGCTTGCCACTAAGGTGTGTGATGTCTCCTGACACTTTGAGTTTTCTACCTGGGGCTTTGAAATCTTGTCTCCAAGAAGCTCAGCTTGAAGTATCAAGGATTTGTAAGTATCCTGTATTATATGCAGAATCCTTGCCTTCCCTGCTCTTCCTAACCAGTAGAGATGGAAACTTGTTTTGAAGGCTCATGTTTCCCAGATGTGGAAGAGATTTCTCATTGCAATTGATGTAGGCAATATTCTGGATTGTGCGATTGAATAGAGCAGGGAAATTCAGTTATCTAGGACGCAGATTTAATAGATGAGGGGAAATACTTCTGTGATGGTGAGAAAATAACAACTTTAGGTAGGAAGAAAGATTTCTAAACATATGGCTAAAGAAACATCAGATGTCATATCTGGAACGGGGGCACTGGCTCAGCCTGGCCCCAGCCTGCCTGACTTTCCTGGACATACAGGCAAGCTCAGCTAGAGGAAAAGTCCAGATGTACTGTATACTTTTTCTTTCACAAAATGAAACCCTATCCTTGGAAATCACACCTTCCTCCTTGCCATCCTGCCAACCCCTCCAGCTTAATTTTATCCCTTAGAAAGCCATCAGAGTAAGATTTTATACAAAAACATATTTTATGTGAAAATTCAAGAGCCCTATATAACAAAAATATCTTATTGTATAATAAATGGTTTCATTCTAACCATCTTTTAAATAAAATCTTTACATCAATTCTTGCAAAGGGCCCTTTACCATAATGCAGCAAAGTAGAGAGGGAGTAGCACCCCCGCAGTTTTTACAGGGCTAAAGTGCCTAAGGCTTTACATTTAAGACACACCAAAGTCCGCGGCAGATTAAATTTAAAAATTAATAACTTTAAAAACATTATTTAAGAAAAACTATGACTCTATTACACACAGCTCAGATTCCTTAGGATTACTGTGAAATAATCTCAGAGCAATTCTTAGAAAGGACAAGGGATACAGATAATTTGTTTCTCAAGTCCAGGCTCAGTTTCTCTTCAGACACGAGTGTTCAAGCCTTTGCAGTTTGGATTTTCTTGTCCAGGTGCTTCAAGGCATCCTGGACCCACTTGTCCTTGGGGTCAGTACAGACCTGTTCCGTTTGGTCCTGAAACTGTGGGGGAGAGAACTCAGTCAGATGGAGTGCGTGAGGATTCAGCCCGGGCATGTAACCACTCTATGAGTACCTGCTGGCCCATTGGCCCCGGGGTGATGGGGCTGCCCCAGGGACAGAGGAGGAAGAAGACAAGGCAGAAGGGCCTTACGAGAAGCAGCTGCTCTCACTGGCCCAGGTGAAGCCCCCTCGGCTCCTGGATGAAGGAATGGAGCTCTGGAATGAGAACTGCGAGTGGGAAGTCACTTTCCTTTGCAGGGTTCAGTTTTTCCAATGCGAACTTTCTGCGATCAGATTAGAGAAAGTCTAGACATCTGAGTGTTTGGCTTCAACTCTGTCTGCTAACAGCCCCACCCACTGCCCCAGGTAAGATATTAGGACTGAGGTATGAAAGTGGCTGGCCACTCACATCACAGCTTCCTGGGGACAGTGGTGATCCTTGCTGGTGATCCTTGTGTAGCTCTCCAGTCCATGCACGGAGATCTTCCTACTGTGGACCTTATAGCAGCAGGTGGAGATATTAATCCCATCTGCAATGCAACAACAAGGAAAAGGCCTTTACAGTGGATTCCGCAACCTTCTCTTTGTGAAGTAAGTAATGATAAGAAGGAGTCAGAGAGACAGGAGATGCTGGAGGTAGAAGCTGCCCATCCCAAGTCCAGTATCTCTGCCCTGTGAGGTGTTCCATTGACTCTCTCCCTTTCATGGGCCATGGAATGGGAATGCACCATCACTGGGGACAATAGGAACTGGTGACAACTCTGGGTGTTGCTAGGAGAAGCTAATATAATAATCTAATTCCTTGGAGTAAGGGGATTCTAGTTATGTGCCCTCTTTGAGGTTCTGAAAAACCATGCCTGGTCATGAGCATTTCTGATACTCGCTGCCTTTGCAGAGCCTCTGTCTCCGGAAGCTGGCCTGAATGAAGCACAGATCAGGTTCTGGGTCTCCTCCCCTAGTTCTGGATTTCAAAATAACCTCTACACAGCCACCAGAGGTCCCCCTTTTATCACCCAGACCCCCAAGCACTGCTGATAGCAGCTGGGGCAGTAACTGCCTGAGGGTGTTTGCAGAGCTGAGACTCTGGAAGGAGCTGGATTTGGGGTCCACAGCTGGAATAGGTCAGGCTCTGCCCAGGGGCAGCTAGCTGTGTGATTGGGCTGACTCCTTGTCCTTCTCTGAGTTGTCTTATGTTGGAAAAGCATCTGTGAAGGTGAGGTGGGGGGCACCTCTCATGATGTGATGTTCCATGATAACCCAGGGACAGGTGGTGTGCTTCAGGGGGAAGGAGGCAGGGCCTTACCTGGCTGAGCCAGCACGAGGGTGATCATCAGGCACAGAAGCGCTGTGGAGACCTTCATGGTGCAGGGAGAGAGAGAGTGAATGAGCTTCAGCCGTGGGAGAGCTGGTCTTGACCTCTCTGTTCCTCTGGTGGCTTTTACAGGAAGCAGGGGTATAAGGAAAGGGTGCAGAGTGGGAGGGCTTTGTCATTTAGGATGAATCACGGGATGCTGTAATAAACCACCTGGGCCAGTACCCTACTCTGGGAATGATGCTAGGACCCAACAGAGAAAAGTGTGTGTATGTGTGTTTGTGTGGTATGTATGTTGTGTGTTGTATGCATTGTGTATTGTGTGTATGTTTTGTGTGGTGTGTTTTGTGTATTGTGTGTTACGTGTTGTATGTGTTATGTGTTGTGTGTGTGTTTGCGTGGTATGTATGTTGTGTGTGGTGTGCATTGTATATGTTGTGTATATGTTTTGTGTGGTGTGTTGTGTGTGTGTGTGTATGTGTATGTGTTGATGTTGGCCCATTTCCATCTAAAATTGGGAGTGTTAGGTGAGGCTGGAGCTATGCCCAGGCAGAACACAGTCTGTGATTTTTATCTTCTTATTAGGAGCTTGGCTTCATTGAAATGAAGCACTTTCTGTAGAAAGGGGAAGGAAACAAGGCCACCAAAGTCAGGAAGACGCCAGAGTTTCCCCACATTTCCCCCTATCAGCAACATCTCCAGGATCCCAAGTCCCAGAAAGAAGCTCTGGAACTTTGGCTGGACTTCAAAATAAACTCAAAGAATCATCACGGTCTTAAATCCTGGTAGCTTTCAAAAAAAACCAGAAGAAATTAGAATGATAGGATCCTGGCAGAAAAATCGAATGCAGTATTCTTTGAAGAACAAGGCCTAAAATTGTAGTGTCTATTCTAATAATCTATCACTATGCAACAACCAGTCTGAAAACAGTAACTTAAAACAATCACATCTTTTATTCTCGAATATTAGATTGACCAGCCTCAGCTAGGCAGCACTTATTTAGGGCCTTTCACCTCTTGGCAGTTAACTGATGGACTGAGTCTGGGATCATCACAAGGCCCCCACTCAGTGTCTGGAGAGGACTTAAAGAGCTGGGGTTTGGGTCAGATGCAGTGTGTTGGGTCCTCCAACCCTTGCATTTCCCTTCTCCAGTGATCCCTTCACATAACTAAATATTTTACATAGTGGCTTAAGGCTCCCAGGTGCAAGGCTGGGATGACATACAATATCTGCCATGAACACAGATTTAGGAGTGGCCCCATCCATACCCTTCATTTGTCAGTTATGAATTTGATGGCTTGTAGTCTTTTTGGGGAGACATATTGTTTTGTGTCTATCTGTATAAGGACCAGGAAGTCTTGGAGAATAAGAGGAAGCAGACAAAAGCTTTTGCTAATTAGTTCCTGAATGATGTCTGAATGATGTGTCTAGGAGAAAGACTGTCATTACTCAGCTTGTTGCATAACTACCTGAAAGATACTTGTTCTATGATTCAGTTTCCACATCACTGAAGCCAGAGATAACAAAACAACTTTCATTTCTAGGTAATTGTGATGAATTAGTATGTGAAAATGCAGTAAGTAATTCTATCACTAAGACTACACTGCTTAGTAAGTATAATCTGTGATTATTAATAGTATTGGAAAAGAAGGAGGGTTGGTGGACAGTGAGGTATTGGGGTTTAAGGATGCTGATAGCCTCCTGAACAAGTTGTTGCTAAACGTGCCCTGTTTCTTTGGGACTGGGAAATTGAAGTGGGGTGAGAGGGTGAGAGGTGGAAGTAGCTTCTAGGAAATAGTGTACTGGTCATAAAGGAAGAAAATTGGCATCCTAGAACTGGAGGGGGCAGATGAAGTCCCAGAAGTCTTGCAAGAACTCAAAATGAGAAATACCCTGAGCCTCAATGGGATTTTGGTCACTCATCCCAGTGAGGACATTGTGTGACATCAGTGTGATAGTTTTGGATAATTGAATGTGAGCAGAAGTTTTATATGCCATCTCTGAGCACAAGTTAATAGCCATCTCATGGTTCTAACATGACTTCCTGTCCTCTTAACTATAAGGATGGCATGGCTCAGAGGAGGTTGCCTTTCAACCTCGAGCCCATACTGAAGAAGATATGTAGAGCAGAGACATAGCAAAACTTACAAGCCAGAGAGAAAGCAGGATGCTAATGCTAGGGAAAGCTGAATGCTGAGGAACCTGCAGAAACCATCTGTATTATTTTGCAATTTTTCTGTAGGTCTATTTTTTTTCAAAATAAAAGTTAAAAATACAATCTATCAATACTTATGATATGCACAAAAAGCAATGCTAAGAGGGAAATGTATATCTGTAAATGCTTACATTAAAAGAAAAGGAAGAACTGAGCATGATGGCATACACCAGTATTTCCAATACTTGGGAGGCTGAAACAGGAAGATCACAGATTTAGGACAGCCTCGGTAACATAACATAGAGAAACTTTCAGTAACCTAACAAGACCCTGTTTCAAAACAAAAAAATAAAAAGGGGCTGCAGAGGTAGCTCAGGGGTAGAATGTCCCTGGGTTTAATCTCCAGTAACCCCGTCCCCCATGAGAGAAAGAGAGAGAGAGAGAGAGAGAGAGAGAGAGAGAGAGAGATCTCAAATCAGTGATCTACCTATACACCTGGGAGAACTAGAAAAACACAATAAACTAACCCCAAATCAATGTTCCAAAATGGATTGCATTCCTATGTACTTCCAATGACCAATCTGAAAAGGAAATTAGTAAAACAATTCACTTACAGTAGTATCAAAAAAGTGAAGTACCGTATATATTGAAAAATTATACATTTGAGATATTTGGTGATTATAACATTTTATTTTAGGGAAGGAAGTGTAATATGCTAAATCCTTTAAAGGATATGAATAGTTTATGCTCTTAACCACATTTTCCCTCTGGATGATAAAAGAAATTAATTATACATTGATGATTGACATTTAATACAACAGATTTAATGTGTTATAAATAAATGGGCTATATTATAGTAAAAAAGTTAAAGTACTTAGAAATTAACTTAAAGTTAACCAAAGAGATGAAATTCTTGAATAACAAAAATTACAAAGCATTTCTGAAATTAAAGAATAATAAATGAAAAGACATCCCATGTTTATGGATTAATAGATGTTTTATTAAGATGCCAGTACTACTCAAAATTATCTATAGATTCAATGCAATCCCTGTCAAAATCTCAGTGGCATTTTTTTATATAAATGTTTCCCCAAACTCATATGGGACCCTAAATAACCACCAACAATCTTGTAAAAGAAGAATAAAGTTGAAGATCTCACACTTCCTCACTTCAAAACATATTACCAAGGTACAGTAATCAAAACTGTGTTATTGTCATAAAAACAGACACACAAACCAACTGAGTAACAGAAATCCCAGAAAGAAATCCTCATGTCTATAGTCAAAAGATCTATGACAAGTGTATCAAGACCACTCAATGGAAATAGGACAGTCTCTTCAACAAATGGTGTTGTGAAAACTGGACATCCCATGCAAAACAATGAACTTGGACCCTTATCTTACACCTATAAAAATTTAGCTCAAATTAAAAGAAAATCTTAAATGTAAGACTTAACACTATAAACTACTTAGAAGAAAATTCTCATGAAATTATATTTGGAAATGATTTCTTGGATGTGACATGAGAGGCAGAGACAACAAAAGACAAACAGGACTACATCAAACTTTTCTATGCATCAAAGGACACAATCAACAGAGTGAAGGTCAGTCTGTGGAATGAAAAAATATATTTGAAAATAATATGAATGATAAGGAGTTAATACCAAGAATGCATAAAGAACTTCTACAATTCAACAACAACAACAATTGAATAATCAGAGTTAAAAAATGAGCAGAGGATTTTAACTGACATTTCTCCAAGGTTGATATTCAAATAGCCAGTGAGCATATAAAAAGATACTCAACATACATCAAATAAAAACCTTTGTGAGATAGCACATCAATCCCATTAGGATGCTAATATCAAACGGATAGTCAATAACAAATATTGGCAAAGTTATGGAGAAACGGGAACTCTTGTGTACTATTTGTGGGAATGTAAAATGGTATAGCTATTATGGAAAATTGTGTGGCAGTTCCTCAAAAAGTTAAAAATGGGATTTCCATATGATTCAGCAATCCTACTTCTTGGTATATATCCAAAATGATTGAAAGCAGAATCTGGGAGAGATATGTGTATACTCACACTCATAGCAGCATCATGCCCAATAGCCAAGAGATGGAAGCAATCCAAATGCAGTGGATTCAGTCATAAAAAGAAAGTGAATTCTGATATGCTGCAACATGGAAAAACCTCAAAGACACTCCCCCCAGTGAAATAAACTAGTCACAAAAGCTATACACTCTATAATTTATTTGTATGAAAGGAATCTAAAGTTGTAGAGAAAGACAGTGGAATGAAAGAGACCAGAAGCCAGACAGAAGAAGAAATGGGGGGCTGTTTAATGGATATAGAATTTCAGTTTTGCAAAATGAAAAGCTCTAGAAATCATCACAACACTGTTAAGTATCTTTTTTTTTTTTTTTTTTTTTTTGAGGTACTGGGGATTGAACTCAGGGGCATTCTACGTCCGAGATATACCCCCAGCCCTATTTTTTATTCTTTATTTTGAAACCGAGTCTCACTGAGTTGCGGAGTGCCTCACTAGGTAGCTGAGGCTGGCCGCGAACCCGGATCCTCCGGTCTCAGACTCCTGAATGCTGGGATTGCAAGTTTGCGCCACCACGCCCGGCTACTGTTAAGTATCTTGACATCAACACTGCTGAACTATACTTAAAAAAAAATGGTAAATATGTTAAAGTGTATGCGTCTTACCACAATATTTTAAAGATTTAAAAGTTAGAAAAATAGGTTGAAGTATTTTGGAAGTGAATCTTATAGTCTCCAGTAAAAGATTGATGCTACCTCTTAAAAAAATGAACATTTAATGTTCTCCTGGCACACTCATATACAAGGTGGGATAAAAGAGGGCAGTTATAATAGAAACTTTCACTAGAAAAAAAAAAAAAAAGACTTGGAGGAACTGGCAGTATACCAGGACTGCTACACTGCTGGGTAGATGTTCAGAGGGCCCGTTCCTGGAATAGGGACTCTGCTTTTTTGTCCAGGACCCCTGGATCCATCTTCTGTGAGGCCCTTGCTATCCCCTTCTTTTCATTATCCATACTGGAAGTAGAACTTGGTGGACATCCCCTCCTTTTGTGGCCATCACTCTTTATCTCTGGCCCATGGAGGATTCAAAAGTTGTTTTGGTTAGGCCAAAGACTTTTTCAAGTCTTGGCTCTTGATTTTCTTGGCAACATAATTTCTTCAAAAAACAACTTGTACTTTTTTTTTATTCTTCTAGTAGAGACATGTAAAACATCTCCCTACTTGTATTCTTGACTGATTTATTTGCTTCTTCTTTGGCTTATATTTCTGCTTCTAACTTATCTAAACCACAATTCACTTTTAAGCAGAGGTTCCCAGGCTTGAATGGGAATGCTACATTCTTAACCCATTCTCTTCCTTGGGCTGCTCTATCCAACTGAAAGGATTAATGAATACTTTATTGTTCAAAGCCTTTTAAAAATTCTACTTCTCATGCATCTACAGCCAACATCAACAAAGATGCTGGAACATGCATTAGAGAAAAGACAGTCATCAAGAAATGGTGCTGAAATAATTGGATGTTAATTGGACATCCATATCTAGAAGAATGAAACCTTGTTCTAACTATAGACAAACATCAATTCAAAATGAATTAAAGACCTAAGTGTGAGACTTAAACTATGATACCACTAGAAAAAAACATAGAGAAAATGCTTCAGAGCATTGGAATAGGAAAGGATTGTATGGGTAAGATCCCACAAACTACAAGAAACAAAAACAAAAAGTAGATAAGGAGGATTCATTAAATTAAAAAAAATTTGCACAGAAAAAGAAACAACAAAATGAAGAGGCAACCTAAAGAATGAGAGAAAATATTTGTAAACTATGTACATATGACAAGGAGTCAACAACAAGAATATACAAGGAACTGAAACAACTCAATAGCAAAAAATTAAAAAAAATAAAAACTTCAGCCGGGCGTGGTGGCGTACGCTTGTAATCCCAGCATTCGGGAGGCTGAGACCAGAGGATCCGGGTTCGAGACCAGCCTCAGCTACCTAGTGAGGCACTCCGCAACTTAGCGAGACCTGGTTTCAAACTATAGAATAAAAAAATTGGGCTGGGGGTGTAGCTCGGAGGTAGAATGCCTCTGAGTTCAATCCCCAGTACCGCAAAAAAAACAAAAAAACTTCAGTTAAAAAATGGCAACAGATCTAAATAGACAACTTTTCAAAAGAAGACATACAAAGGTATGAGAAAGAAGACATACAAAGGCCAGAGGTGCTTGAGAAAATTCTTGTCATTATTAATCGCCAATAAAATGCAGATCAAAACCACAATGAGAAACTAACTCATTCCAGTTAGAAGGGCTATTACAAAGGGCAAAATATAAAAACTAGCAAGAATGTAAAGAAAAGGGAACATGTGCACACTATTAACGGGAATGTACATTATTAGTATAGCCATTAAGGGAAATAATATGAAGGCTCCTCAAAAAATAAAAAATAGGACTTTTATATGATGCAGCCATGCCACCATTGGGTACACATCCAAAGGAAGTGAAATCAGCCTATTGAAGAGACAGCTGCGCTGACATGTTTATTGCAGCATTACTCACAGTAGCCAAGAAATGGAAACCACCAAAGCGTCCATCAAGTAACGAATGGATAAAAAACATGTAGTATGGATACACAATGAAATACTAGTCAGCCATAAAAAGAATTAAATCCTGTCATTTTTCAATAGTATGGCTGGAGGTCATTATACGAAGGTCATTATGTTAAGTGAAATAAACCAGGCACAGAATATTCTCCATGATCTCACTCATATGTTGAATCTGTGAATTTGCTTCATAGGAATTGAGAATGGAGTAATGACTACAAGAGGTTGGAGAGAGAAAAAGGGTGAGATGGATGGGGAAAGGTTGATTAACAGGTACTAAAGAGAAAAAGGTTTTCGCATGCTACTGCGAATAAGGTGACTACGGATAAGGGCAATGTACTGTGTGTGTGTGTGTGTGTGTGTGTGTGTGTGTGTGTGTGTGTGTGTGTGTGTGTGTGTATCTTCAGATGTGGTGGCATATGCCTGTAATCTTAGTACTTGGGAGACTGAGACAGGAGGATCACATGTTTGAGGACAGCTCCAGCAACTAGCAAGACCCTCAGCAACGTAGCAAGACCCTGTTTCAAAGTAAAAAATAAAACTGGCTGGGGATGTAATTTGGATGTAGAACACCCCTGGTTCAATCCCCAGTATCAAGAAAAAAAAAAAATCCAGGTAAAAGATTTTGAAAGTATTCACCATAAAAATGATAATTGTTTAAGGAGATAGATAGGTTTACCCTGATCTGAGAATTATACAATGTATATATGTAACAAAACATCACCTGGTGTCTTATAAAAATATCTATTATTTTTGTCTGTTGGTTAAAATTTTAAAAAATCCATCTCACTACTTGAAATGGTGAAACAGTTGGTATTTCAAGCTCTGCAAGGTCCTGAATTTATTTCTGTACTCTATATTCCCTATCACTCCTGACTGCAAATTGGCCAAATCCAGGTCAGAATGAAGGACAATATGAAAACCCAAGTCAGAAGTGCAGGACCGGCTGCAGCTCCAGTAACCTGAACAAAAGAGCTGAGTCATCTGGGGCCGAGCTCCTCTGCACCCCAGCATCTTCTGGGAATTCATAGCATCTACTAATGGGAAGGGAGCCTTCTACCATTCCTACATCCTAGATCACAATCTTCAGGGATGTTCATTGTCACATTTTAGATAGAACAGCAATGACTTTGGCATGCAGGCTACTTAAGAACCACTTGATACACAAAATCAATGCATAACCTACATAGCCACAGATGAAAGGTGACTTGCACAAGGTCACCTGACAATGTTATCAGCAAACCAGATCTCAAAGGCCAGGTCACAGTGCCTGGTTTCCTACTGTAAATCTCTGCCTGGTCCCTAGGTGTGGGTAGCCAGAAGAATGCCCTCTCCCCAAAATGCCCACATGCTAATCTAATCACTGGAACCCATGCATGTTAGCTGATGTGGCAAAAGGAGTTTTGTAGCTATGACCAATTTAGGGATCTTGAGATGAGATTATCCTGGGATATCCAAATGGGCTTAATATAATCCTAACAGTTCATTATAGATGAAGGCAGGAAGGTCAGAGTAGAGACAAAATTGACTATGAAAGTAGAAAAAAGAAAAGGAGAAAGGGTGGGGGAGCTTGAAGACACAAGAAAAAAATCACAGCCTAAGGAATGCAGGTAGTTTCTAGAAGTTGGAGAAAGCAAACGATTCTCCCCTAAATCCTCCAGAAGGAAGGCAGTCCTACTGACCCATTATGGAATTCTGACCTCCAGAATTGTAAGTTAACATATTTGTGTTGCTTTAAGCCAGTAAATTTGTGGTCATTTGTTATAGGATCAGTAAGAAAGTAATACAGATTTTAGTACCTGGAAATGGGGAGCTGCTATCAGAAGCACTTAAAAATGTGAACATGGAGCCTGGCGTGGCGGCCCATGCTTGTAATCCCAGTACTTGGGAGGCTGAGACAGGAGGATCGAAGGTTCACAGCCAGCCTCAGCTACTGAGTGAAGCCCTCTGCAACTTAGTGAGACCCTGTTTCAAAACAAAGAATAAAGAACAGGGCTAGTGGTTTTTTAGCCTGGAGGTAGAATGACTCTGGTTTCAATCCCCAGTACAGAAAAAAAAATGTGAACATGATTTTGGGATTGGGCCATGGACAGAGGCTGGAGGGACTCCGCACGATAGGAAAAGCTTGGACTTCCTGGAACAGCCTGCTGCAGCAGCAGAACTGAGCACCGTTCTTGGCATTCCCTTCTGAGACCTAAGCACTGCCGATGCTTTGTGCTCAGTTTCATCATGAAAGGAACAAGGATTATGTGTTTGACTGAAGAAAAACAGAATCAAAATTTTCTGAAAACAAATAGAGATGGCTCAAGCAAACAACGTGAGCACATGATTTTGGGGATTTGAACATGTGCTTTCCCTCTCCTCCCAGACCTTCTGCCCCAAGTCTGCATGGTGTCAGCAGGCCTGTGTCTCCATGAACTCTGTGGTGAGGTCTCACTTGTCTGTGCTCCATTCTCCTTTTGCCTCTTAGCATCTACTGTAATTTGAGGTTTCATTTCTAATTGACAATCAAGATAGAAGACTGGAGGGGTTGAACCACAATGGAGGTTAAGGAGTTCCATTAATAGTTGCTAATAAAGGGTCTGCTTGCTGATGTATCAGAGCATGTGGACTTTGAAGGAGTCTTTCAGCCTGACCCTAGGGTCCTGGACTGATGCAGGAATGTAGAAGCTAATCTCTCTCTTCTCTCCAGCTCCAGCTGATAGAAATTGAAGTTTTCCAAGAGACATCCTCTCCAATCTAGAAGGGAACCTGCATGTCCATGGGTTCCTATTTGTAACACATTATCATCTCCATTTTATTAAGAGTCTCGGAAACCCTGACTTCTCCTAAGTGGTAACGAGTCAGTACTAGTTCTGGGATTAGGAGTCACGATTAGTTCTTGCCAGCGTTTTCCCAGCATCTCATTCTTCCAAAGGCACTGCCTGGCCTACGTTGGCAGTGGACATCTCCTACCAGACTGAGGAGAGGAGTATTATATGGAGTTTATCTACTAGACTAAGGTGCTTACTTTCCTTAGTGAAGGGGCTATCTATAAGCCCAAGTGGTTCAGATGGCCCAGCAGTGGGTCAGACGCCATGCAAAGGAATACAGACCCAGGTGCACATTCAGGAAAAGAAAGTCCATTCTTTAAAACGGATGATCCCAGGCTCCAGGCTCCTGGTGTTGGGGTGGGGGAGATGGGCATGGAGATAAGTGCACCTTAGTTTCAGAGAAGCTGACCTCTTGAAATGTGGGTTGAGTAGGAGGTTTCCATAGCTTGTCACAGGTCCCTCTCCTCCATTTGCAGCAATCAACATTTCACACTGCCTAGCTTATGCTTCCCCAGAATTGCCTCTAAGGCTCCATATTCTGGCCCTCATCTCCTGCTGGACCAAAACAGTAGTCTCTCACTTGCCCCTACTTCATGTCTGCATGAAGCCAATAAACTACATTTTATGAAACTCACCTCTAACCATAGCACCATCATCCTCATTGGACTGAAGAACTCTCACACCTCCTTTTAAACTACAAAGCTGGGCATGGTACTAAATCCACACCTTAATATTCATAACCTCTTATTCAATATTCATCTCTAAACTTTCTATAATTTGACATAGATATGAGCCCCAACTCTCATGTGCTTGGTTTTCTCTCTCTTTGATGTACATGTTATCATCATTTCTATCTGTAGCTCTTTTTTTTGATTCATCTTCCTCCTGTTCTATAATTCTTTCTAGAAAATACTGTAACTGTTCATCAAGGACAAGTTCACATCATCTCTCTATGAAACCTTATTGATGGTGATTAAGTCTCCCCCTGATTTCCCAATGTCTGCAGGGTCTGTCTTACTTCAAGTTAGAGAATTAATTGGAAGGGTATAGATGAGAGTCAGGTAGCCCAGTTAAAGGGAAGTTGTAATATATAATGAGAAGAATTGTGGGCAGGGTTCAGGGGATATGAGAAAAGAAATCGGGCTGGGGCTCTTGTTAAGTAGGTGACTAAAGTCCCTGGGGTTTGATCAGCTGATCTGGGGACTATAGTAGTGGTCCTTGGATGCCTGAATGGGCTTTGTCTTAATGATTCTTCTATAAACACTCAGATGAGACTGCCTAAGAGAAAGACCAGGGCCCATCAACATTCTCATTCCTCCAAACCTTGAGCCCATATCCAGAACCATGTTCCTCCCTCATCCCCAAGCCCACACTCTCAACTTTGTGATTTCCCTCCAGAAAACAGCAAAAGTCAGGTTTTATACAAAAATATATTTTTTGTTCAATAGTTATATAATATTCATTTACACAATAATATTAGCAATGCCTCAGAATAGAACACACAAATGTTTTTCACTCATGCCTCTTGTAGAGATCCTCACAACATCCCAGGTATAGAACTAGGGTCACAAAGAAAAGCAATGTCTCTATGACACTGTATGTAAAAAATATTAGTATTCAGGAAAATAAAATTAAAACATCAATAACTTAAATAAGATTAACATTCCTTATGACCTCATGTTTCATATCAACAAACAAAGTGCATTCTAGTATTAGAGGTTTTCATACTCTATGAGAGGTTGTCAAGGGAGTGCTGGTGGTAGATAAATTAGATAGAGGTTCTTGGGTTCTGAAGTTAGCATTCAAAGATGTTGTCATTTTTGGCCCAGTTGATTTCTGGCCCGGTTCGGATTTCTGGTCCATTTTGGCAATGTAATCCTGAACCCACTTCTGCATGGGGTCAGCGCAGACCTCTTTTTTCAGTATGGTTGTAAATCTGTGAGAAGAGAGAGGGCACAGTTAGATGAAGTACTTCTGCAGTTTCAGCTGAGGCATGTAGCTCACTCAACACCAAGGAGCTGCCATGGGAACTAGAGGAGGAAGGCAGGTGGAAGGAGGGAAGCCAGGCCAAGCCATGCTGACCTCATGCTAATGAAATCGGGGTGGTCTTAATAAGCACTCATGTGGGAGTAATGTAGGGAGTCACTTTCCCCCTCTTTTCCATTGGGAACCACTGGGCATTGGATTAGAGGGCATAGCCCTCTGCCTTTCTGACTCTAAGTCAATGAGAATTATCCCTTGCTCCCCCAGGAAGAACTTTGGAGCAGGGAGGGTTGGAGTGCTCAACTCACATCACAGCTTCTCTGGGACACTTGCTGCTGGTGATTCTTCTATAGCTTGTCAGCCTCTTCATCGGGATCTTCTTGTTGGTGATTGTATAGCAACAGGTGACTGGGGAGTTAACTGCATCTGGAAAATCAAACACATAGAAAAGGCATTTTAGAATGGGCTGGATGCTTTTGATTGCAGAGTAGAAAACAGTCATGAGGAGAAGGCAAAGGAATGATAGTAGAGAGAGGTAGAGCCCATTAAACCCCAATATTTCTGCCTGTGGGTCAGAGTTAGGGTATGATCTTTGAAAGGCCAACTCAGTTGTCTATATTATAAGTTACATATGCAATATTGTTAATGGACAGAGGAAAGGGAAGCTGTTAAAACTGGGTTACTTGGGGAGTGTTACTAGGATGGGCTAATAATTCAAATTATCGGAGTCAAAGAATATCAACTGGAAACCCTAGCTGTATCCCCTGTTTTAAACTCCAAAAGTTATGCCTGGTCATGAGCATCCTTGACACCTGCTGCCTCTGCAGAGCCTCTGTCTCCAGAAGCTGGCCCAAATGAAGCACGGATCAGGTTCTGGGTCTCCTCCACCTCTTCTGGATCTCAAAATACCCTGCATACCACCACCAGAGCCCCCCCATACGTTTTTTATCTCCCAGTCCCCCAAGCACTGCTGATAGCAGCTGGGGCAGTAACTGCCTGAGAGTGTATCTCCTGAGCTGGGACCCTGGAAGGAGCTGAATTTGGGGTCCACAGCTAGAATTCTAGTTCAGGCTCTGCTCAGGAGCAGCTATGTGATTGGGCTGACTCCTTGTCCTTCTCTGAGTTGCATTATGTTGGAAAAGCAACTGTGAAGGTGAGAAGAGGAGTACCTCTTGCATGATAACCCAGGGACTGGGAGTGTGCTTCAGGGGGAAGGAGGCAGGGCCTTACCTGGCTGAGCAAGCAGGAGGGTGCTGAAGGTAGCGGCTGTGAGCAACAGGCACAGAAGCACTGCCGAGACCTTCATGGTGCAGGGAGAGAGAGAGAACGAACTTCAGCCTTGGGAGAGCTGCAGGTTTTTGGTCTGGTCTTGGCCTCTCTGCTCCTCTAGTGGCTCTATCTCTGCTTTTTATTGAAAACCAGGAGGGTGGAGTCAGGCAGAAGGCTTGGCCCAGGCCAGTATTATGTATTTCCAGTGAATGATGAAGTGGAATTCTGAAACTGCTAAGTAAGAGCAATGCCCTGGAAGATTTCCAGGAAGTAGAAGAGGGAAGCAGGGATCAGCACTTGGCATTTTTTTTTTTTTCAAACCCACTGTTGAGACCAAAGGAAGTGGTGAGTGGCGGGATGGAGGAAGGATGGGGAACTCATATGCCAAGACTGACACAGACATAAACAAAGTAAATTATTCTTAAGGATCCTGCTTTCTTTGAAATAAAAGGAAGAAGGCCAGAAAACCGAGGTCACACAGCAAAGGAAAGCATATCTTGGCTATCTCCTGGCCACGTTTAGGTCATAGTCCAAGAGGTCTTTAAATCAAGAAAGAGCCTTGAAACCTTAGTGGGCTTCCCAACAATGTATTACATTTATTTGCTCTTTCAAATGCAGGGTGTTGGCATACTGAATGCCTTACAGAACGGTGGGGTTTAATAAACATTGAAGTGAATTCTAAGTGTTGTGAGATTTCAGACTTGGCAGAAGCCATGCAAACTGGCCAAGCTGCAGAGGAAATTCCCATGCAATACATATTGTTCATTCTGTGCCAGGAATATTCTAAGCCATTTATAAATGTGAAAACTTTGGAGTGTCCAGCCACAGTAAGTAGGAATTGTTAATTCCTATTCCATCCACAAAACTACTGAGACCTACAAGGGTTATATATAGAATTTGCCCATTGTCCCCTCCAGCAGAACCCAGGCAGCCCAGCCCCAGGGTCTGTGGGTCATCACTGTGACATGCTTCTGGAAAAAAACATGCACTTGTTGTCCATTTGCCTGCCAGGCCAGGTATCTGACTCCTGTCTGTGCTCAGCATCTTCCACACTAGGAGACAGCTACAGGGAATTCAGGATACATTCCTTGTAGTTAAGTCTCTATGAGCTAGAGGCGCGTGGTTAGCACAGCAGTTGTCAGTGGGTGAGAAGTACAGGCCCTGTCATGGTGCCTCTTCTCTCAACTCCTTTCTCAATTTCCAGAGAGCCTGAGTAAGCAGAGAGACAGTATTTTGGGAACTGGAATGCCTGATTTAATTCCACAAGTCTGCCTTAGATTTCCTCAGAAACCATGACATTATAGTAATAAAAACTAAAAGACTTTAGGATTCATTTCACTGAAATCTTTTCTTTTACAAATAAAGCAGGATTCCATGAGGCTTGTCAGTGGTCTGTAGAAAGTCTTCAATAATAGCATTATTGAGTGTAATCATAAATATCTATAATTTTTATGTATCAGTTAAAAATTTTTAAAAATCTCACTTTGAAAAGATGGAATAGTTGATATTTCAAACGCTGCAAAATCCTGAACTTATTTTTTTTTTTT
>PVLC010022998.1:0-26104 GCA_004027655.1 Graphiurus murinus | reverse complement strand
AAAAAAAATTGGAACCTTTTGGCAAAGTATAAAGCAAAAGAGATTTCAAAGTGCGTGGAGGGTGAGTGTTGCCGGAGTGACAGGGTATTAAGACGTGACCAGAATGCTGAGCTCAGAGACGGCAGGCAGCCCGTGTGCTTGTGTGTAGACCTCAGTGATTTCTTGGGAAGTCAGTGGAGGCGCCCAAGGTCAATGATGTCATATTTCAGAAGGCACAGAAGGGTAGTAACACCCCTCCCCCCATGTATACACACACATGCGCGTGCACACACACACACACACACACACACACACTGGAAGGTCAGAACAGAAAAGGGTGCTGGGAGAGGAGTGAGCAGTTGCCCCAGGGTAACACCTGGACTCTGCAGCAGGTGAGGGTGCATCTGAGATGCAGGTAAGGGCCCCTGTGCTGGTTGCCTGGGAGCTCTGAGCTTTCACTGTCAGACATTGGAGCCAGACTGAATTGTGTGTGAAAATATGGATCTAAGAGAGAAGGTGCCAAACCCTCACATTTTTTCTCCCTCTCTCCCTCCCTCCCTCTCTGTCTTTCCTTTCCTTTCCTTTCTTTTTCTTTCCTTTGCTTTGCTTTGCTTTCCTTTGGTACTGGGGATTGAATGCAGGGACATTCTACCTCCAAGCTACACCTCCAGCCTTTTTTAAAATTTTGAAACAGGGTCTTGCTAAGTTTCTGAGGATCTTGCTAAGTTGCTAAGGCTGTCCTTGAACCTGCGATCCTCCTGCCTCAGCCTCCGAAGTACTGGGATTACAGGTATGTGCCACCATGCTTGGCTACAACCCTCACCTTTGTACATTTACTTTGCTTTGCTTTTTATCTTTCCTTTTCTTCCCTGAAGGACAGAGTATGGCTTTAGAGGTAGACAGCCTGAGTTTGAACCCCTCCTCTTCCTCCTGCTCGCTCTTTAATCTTGGGTGAGTGGTTGAATTCTTTCTGAGTCACTGTTTTCTTATTTAAAAGGAAGCATCACTGACTGCCCTTAGAGAGTTGTTGAGAGGTTCAGAAATCAACAGGTGTGTTAATAGGCTCCTGGGCCTCAAAAAAATATTTGCTGAACTGCATTACTGTATTAAATTCTTATAATCATCCTGAGAGAAGGATAAACAGGTAGCTCTTTGATTTCACACAGGAGTGTGTGAAAGCTGACTAACAGTGGTGTGTGAGTCAGCTTTCTGTTACTATGACAAATACTTGAGATGATCGACTTATTAAGAGAAAAGGTTTATGTTGGCTCACAGTAAGATCCGAACTATAGCCAAGTGGTCAGGGCTTTACTGAGCTCTGGAGTACTGTGGGCAGGTACCTCTGTCTCAGATTTCCAGCTCGGAACTTTTCCTCATATGTAACATGGGAAATAATGATGGACTTACTTTCTACAGTAGCCATGAGTGAGGGTTATGAGAGATAATCGTATGAACGTTTAGCGTGTGTTAGGATCTAGTAAGCCCTCGAAGGAGTATTGGCTGCTATTGTTATTGTTAGTATTATTATTGGCAGCAGCAGCAGTCATAACTGTTTCTATAGCTGTAGTCAGGGCAAGATAGTAAAAGTACGGTGATGTCAGCCAAGCTTCACTTTGGGGTTTGACTTGTTAAGTACTGGCCTCTGGAGCATTTCAGATTTTCTCTTTGCTCTTTTTCTCCCTTCATCTGACACAGATGGTGTGCTAGTTGCTTCCTGTAAGGCCAACATTCTCCTTCTCTGTCCTCTGTGTGACCAGAAGGTAGTACTGTATCTCTCTGGCTTTCTTGCTGGGTTACGTGGGTCTGAGTTAAGCCCATGGGAAGGAAGTAGCAAGAGCACTAGAGGGTGGGAGAGGAGAGAGTTTGGGGTATTTCCATCTTCAACTTCCTCCCTCTGCAGGGATGGCTGCTGCTGGTTGCACCCCCTTCCAGGCTTCCAGCCCTGACTGGGATGTTGTCACCCCATGCCATCCAACCATTCCCCTAGCTCCAGAAGAGCTGACAGTTGTCTACCCTTGCTAGTGCCTCTGATTACACATCTAGGCTGAATTCCATTTTGTTGTTGTTGTTGAGACCTCAGTGTACATGAAAACCTATTAAGAGATAATATATAGCTGGGCACAGTGGCACATGCCTGTAATCCTAGTACTTGGGAGGCTGAGACAGGAAGATGATAGGTTCAAGGCCAACCTCAACAACTTAGTGAGACCCTGTTTCCAACAAAAATGAAAAGGGCTGGGGGTGTACCTTGGAGGTAGAATAAAATGGTACAACCACTTTGGGAAACAATGACATTTTCTTGTGAAGGTAAACATAGAGTTACCATATGATACAGCAATCCTACCCCCAGGCATTTACCCAAGTGGAGTTTAATTATATTCTCTAATTATATTATAAATGAATGTCCATAGCCACTTTATTAGTAATAGCCAGAAACTATAAAAACAAAAAAACAAAAAACAAAAAACAAAGCCAACTTGACTTATCAATCAACAGATGAATGGATAAATGAACTTTGGAATAACCATGTAACAGAATCCTATTTAGCTATAAGAACAAACTAAGTACTTAAATGGACAAGTACATGGGTGAGTCTCAAAAACGTCCATCCAAGTGAAGGATGGCGGACACAAAATAATACACATTGTGTGGTTCTGTTGATCTACAGTAACAGGAAGCAGATTGGTGGCTGCCAAGGACTGGGCACGGGAGGAGGGGATTAACTGCAAAAGTGCGCCAGGGAACTTTGAGTACACTTTGTCACACTGAATACTGTACTTCATATCTCAGTGTGGTAGTAATTACATGGGTGTAATACCTTTGCCAAAATATGTTGAACTGTACACCCCATATAGGTGTAACTCACGGATGTTAGGATGTTGGGTTATGTCTGAGGGGAGCGCTTTGATGGACAGTCATGTAAAGACCGTGTACGATGGAGGAAGAATGATTTCCCAGTGGAAAATAAACATTTGGTTACAAGCAGGAATGGATGCTGGGCAGGCAGCAGCACTACATGCCCCCAGTCATTTTTGTGGCCTTGCCTTTGCCTCCGTGGTTTCCTAATCTTTGCTTGGTAATATTTACTTTGCAGTACTTACCCACCCCTCCTTACAGTTAGCTGCTGCTAGAGTTGCACCTCCATTTGCTTGTTAAAGTGAGTTTGGGACCTGGAGTTGACATGAATTTATCTCTCAGTTTTAAGTCATTTATCTCTAGAGGCACAATTTGGTGGAGGGGACCCATCATCCTGTCAGGAAAGGGTGTGTCCTTGTGAGCACATGGCTGCTCCGTCACCGGCGGGGTAGGGAGCTGATGGTGGCAGGTGATGTGGATCGCTGTTACATCAGTGAAGTGGACCTGTGCTTCCTGAAGGCACTTATGAAAAGAAGCTCAAGTCACAGGCTCCAGGGATACTGGACACTTGTCAAATCTTATATCTTCTGGTGCTTTCTCTCACCTGTACATGTTCAATAGCAATGCAATTTTTATTGGCGCATAGGAATTGTACAGAATAGTGGGCTTCATTGTGAGATATTTGCATAAGCATAAAAAGTTTTTTGAGAACTTTATTTTTTGAGATGGGGTTTCATTATGTCGCCCAGGCTGGCCTTGAACCCAAGATCCTCCTGCCACAGCCTCCTGAGTAGCTGGGATTATTGACATGTGATACTGCACCCAGCTCAGGGGCATTTTTTCCCAAATATTTTTGATCTGCAACTATTGGAATTCTCGGATGTGGAACAGAAAGTTGACTGCATACATATAGGAACACATTGGTCACACGCACAAGGACTATTTCTAGATTTTACACCAAGAACTGCACAAGAAACTGGGAAGAATGGTTCCCCCTGGTAACGGAGTAGAGCAGTGATTGCTCACAGTACACTCATTTGTAATGTTTGAATTTTAAAGCAGTGAGCATGGTACACTCATTTAAAAAGAAGTCCTCACCGCATACTGAACACTGGCAGAGCAGGGCTGCGATGACCCTCTGAACTCACACAGCTTGCCTGTGCCGGGCCAGCCGCCCACAGGTTCACACGCGCTGTCCCACCGCCCAGGGCCCCAGCTGTCTTCCTCTTGACTCAGACGTGATGAGCAATTCCTGACTGTGGGAGTGACCAGATGAGCTCATTCACTGTTCATCTAGCGCTCGTTCATTCATTCATTCATTCATTCATTCATTCATTCATTCATTCGTATTTTTTATTAAAAACTAGATATGAGCCCGACACATGGATCTGATCTCATCTTCACAAACACCCGTGAAGCAGGTGTTCTTATCCCCATTCTAGGGTCCAGGATAGATTAGCTATAGCTATATAAGGAACTGAGGCGGAAATATTTGAGGCAGGGTGGCCATCTAAAACAGAGCTTATAAACTGGTGGCACATATATACGTTTCGATGGCCTGCACAGAGTCTTAAAAAAAAAAAAAAATCCTACCTGGCAGCACTAGACCTATGAAACCCAGGGCTGCTGTTGGCTGGAGCTGAATGTCCTTGGGGAGAGCATGCTTTCTTTACATTCAACCCAGTCACTTCTGCACCCCTTCCCTGCTGCATCATACCAGGCTTGTGCCACTTAGTCACAGGCATGGCCTCTGCAGGCACCTGAGTTTGCAACCCCTGCACTGGGACAGGTATGATACTGAGCTAAAGTGTCCCATGGAGTGCACCATTTCTAACCTGGCCTTCAATCTGCTGGTTGGAGAATTAAGCTCCTCTGCTTTAAGTTAATTTCATCTGTGGACTGCATGTGAGGTGCTATTGGTGTTGATCTCTTAGTGGTACAAATTTACACAATAGGGGATATATAAAAATGCATAATAGAATCCAGGCATGTGGCACATGCCTGGAATCCCAGTGTCAGGGAGGTTGAGACAGGAGGATTGCAGGTTCGAGGACAGCCTCAGCAACATAGGGAGACTCTCAGCAACCTAGTAAGACCCTGTTTGAAAAAAATGGAAAACTAAATAGGGCTGGGAGTGTAGTTCAGAAGTAGAATGCCTCTGGGTTCAGTCTCCAGACGCGCGTGCATGCACACACGTACACACACACACACACACACACACACACACACACACACACTGCATAATAGAAAGGGACAATCATTGAGCTGACAGGAGTATGGGGCAGTGGAGTGAGAAGAGATGAACTTAGACTTGGTTATACCATGGATGGACGCCAGGCTAAGGTACTTGAACATTATTTTTAGCCCGGTTCTGTCCGATGGGATATCTACAGTGACAGCGTCTTGTATCTGCACTGCCCAGTATGGTAGACTCTACTCAGGGCTGTTAAGCACTTGAAATGCAGCTTGCAAGAATGATGAACTGAATTTAAAATTTTACTTAATCAACTCAGATTTGCATAGCTCCATTTGGCCAGTAGCCACCATGCCGGACAGCACAGATTTAGGCAATAAACAGCCGCTGAATGTGTTGTTGGAGCAGGGAAATGATACCAAAATTGAGTCTTTGGAGGATGGATTTTCTAGGAGCGTGTAGGCTTCCTGGGGTGGGAGGAAGTAGGTAGGAATGGTATTGACACTACTTGGCATGTATTAGGCATTACTGTGTCCACACACTGAGCTAAGATAAACTCATGGACTCCTCATTAAAAACTCTAGGAGGAAAGTACAATTTTTTCCATATGTTAGATGCTGGAAAAGTGACACACACACACACACACCAAGGTCAATGGGCATATTCAAGGTCACATCACTAATAAATAGTGGCACCTGGCATAGAATCCAGGCAGCATGGCCACAGGGCTTGCACCATGAACCCCTTCATTCTGGAATAAAGTAAATGAACCATCATCGAGAGCTCACTCTGTGCCGTCCTGTGCTGCTGATTCACTCATGACATCTCATTTAGATTTCTCAACAAAGATGTGACATTGCCGGCTTCATCTCCTTTATGGTTATGAAAACTTTGGCTTGTAGAGATGAGTTCTGATCAAGGCAGGCTGGTCCAGCTCTGGGGAGACTGGTTAATGTTTTATTAGAAAAATTCCTTCTCTGAGTTGGGGAGGGTAGTTGAGGTGGAGTCAGCGGGGAACGGACGGGAGGAGCAAGAAGAATCTGTGGGATTTGGCAAATGACTGAGTGGCGGGGGTGAGGAAAGCGGGGGAGGATTTCTTCGGGAACAGTGAGAGGAATGACAAACAGAAAGGCAACTGCACTGTATGGGTGGGGAGTGTGGGTTCCGGAGGAAGGCAGACTTGGTTCCAAATGCAGGTGCCACCACTGACCAGCTGAATGACCTTGGGCAAGTGACCTTTCCCTGAGCATCAGCACCCCTGTTGATAGAATGAGGACCGTAGCATAACACCTTCTTGCTGGGCTGTGACAAGGCTCAGATTGCATCATGGATGTGAAAGCCCTTTGCAAATCCAAGTAGCAGGGCCATGTGAGCCACTTGTTATGTCGGTGAGGCCAGGTATCAAGAGGAAACAGTGACCAGGGCTTTCTGCCATTGATCCTGGAGGCAGTTCCCAAAAGCATTTGGGAGAGCCCACTTCATCTTGGGCACAAGGCAGAGTTGAATACAGATAAGCCTGTCAGTCAGCATTTATCTAGGAGAAAAGAATGCTCCTCCCAAGCCATCACAAAGCAAAATTCACATGCGGGTCCCTCCGACTCAAATGGCCCTTTCCACCAAGCATGTGACGTGCTTTCTCACGTGGGCTTCACAATAGTCTTGCAAAGGTAGGCACTATAATTGCTCCCATTTGGGAGGAGGAAATTGAGACTCAGGAAGGTGCAGTAACTGGGTTAATGTCCTTCAGCTTATCAGTAGTAAAATGAGGGTTCAAGCCGGGCATAGTGGCACATGCCTGTAATCCCAGTACTTGGGAGGCTGTGACAGGAAGATCACAGGTTAGAGGCCAGCTTTAGCAACTTAGTGAGACCCTCAGCAACTTAGTGAGGTCCTGTTTCAAAACAAAAAGGGCTGGGGGTATATCTCAGAGGTAAAATACCCAGTACAAAAAAACAAAAACAAGACAAAACAAAAAATACACATGAACTAAGGCCCATCTACTTTCAGAGACTTGGGCAAATGAAAAGCTTCTTCCTGAGGGCTGGATAGTTTGGGGCATCCTGCTCAAGATGAGAGCCTAGGAAAGTGCTGAGGACCCTGCTCTTTTCTTCTTCAACCACGGCTCTCTGCAGCCCTTGCTGGAATTTCTGTCTCAGGTTGATATGTCCTTGGGGCAAAGACTGCTTCCTCAGGATGTCAGCTTTCCACTGTGGACCCCAGAGAGAATTGGGTAGAAGAGGAGAGAATCAATGCCAAAGAGAAAAAAACAAAATGGAACCTCATGACTTGATGTATTCTTACTTGGAATATAATGAATTTGGAGGTGGGGTGCACTGTGAAGAAGTGGGGTCTTAATGCTTTCTTGAGACGGACACCCCCACAGGGGTCCTTTAAAAGCATCCCATGGGTTTTTTGACTGTGTCCACTGATTCTGGGACAATGAAATGTTTCTGACCCATGGTTGGTATATTAGTTTTTAATGCTGATATAACAAATTAAAACAAATATAGGGGCTTAAAAATGATACAGATTTATTACCTTATATTTCTAGAGGTCAAAATTCTGAAAGTGGTTTTTCTGAGGCTAAAATCAAGGTGTCAGCAGGGCTATATTCCTTACAAAAGCTGTAGAGGACAGTCAGTTCATCATTTTTCCTAGAACCCCCTATCCCCCCCCCCCCCAACACACACATTCCATGGCTATGGTCCTCTCTAGCAATAGCATCACCCCAACCTCTGCTTCTGTCTTCATGGCACATCTCTGACTCTCCCGCCTCCCTCTTACAAGGACCCTGGTGGTTACTTAGGGTCCACCCCATAATTCAGCACCATTATCACCTGTCAATGGGGATGTGTTGACACTGTCCGTGGTGCTGAAATGTGGAAGGACCAGCCAGGAGGACATCTGCCATAAAGTTGGCTATGTTTTCTTCTCTTTCTGTGCCTGCTGATGTTCATTCTCTTGTTCATTTATTCACCACATATTTTTGACAGAATATCCATTGTGGACCAGAAATCACAGTAGACACTAGAAACCAGAGCCGCCCCCCACCTGCAAGTACACAATGATAAATAAGATCCTAGTTGATATTTTGGAAGTTTTGAAGAAAGCTTCTAAAATAAAACAACTACTTAAAAATGGGGAGAAAGATTTCCTAAGTAGTTCCAGGTCAAGTAAGTAATATAAACCAATAATTCAGTATAATCCCCCATCCTAGGGGATTCCTACCTGTGAAGTCTGTTTTGCCATGCCAGGTAACATATTCACAGGTTCTGAGGGTTAGGATGTGGACGTCTTTGGAGGTAGGGGACAGTGTTGAGCCTACACAGATGGCACTTGTCCTTTATGACCTTGCATGTAATAAGGAGGAGTGGAAGTGGGTAGAACTCAGGACTTCTTTCCCATTCCTGCCTGGAGTTGAATAACTACTTCCCCCTTTGAACAGGTCATGTGTGCATCCCCCACCCCGCCTGGACTTGGCAGTTTTACTGCTCACCTAGCCACCAGGCATTTGAGTTTGAGACCCCATTGTGCAGTATTAATAAAGCATATTGGCAGACTAGGTTCAGAGGGCTCTAGGCCGCAGGCTTTCAAACCCTGGGGAGCAAAGAGTAATTGAATAAATCATGAAGCACAGGGATTCCTGGCACTTAGCAGGTGCCTGTGTGAAAGTGGAACCTAGTGCATTTTTCAGCAATTCAGTAAATGTTGCCTCTTCCTTTAAGAAAAGCTAGTCTCACCCTAAATTTGCCAAACAGAAATGAGGGGGTGTTTATTTGTATCACAAAAGGATTTAGTTTGTTTCCTAAAATAGCCAGCCCTACTCTTTTCTTTGAAGTGTTTTAGTTAATGGGGAATTTGATTTGCTTAACTTTTCAGAAACATGCTGTGTAAGGGAATTACCTGCACCTGAAGCTCAACTTCCAAAGACTGTTCCCAGAGGCCCTGTAGAGTAGGCTGAGGGGGTATTCAGGCTGTTTGGTATATTGATTCTTCCTCAGTGGGTATGGATTATTTATTTCTGTGGTTATTTGGAAGGCTGCTTCAAGAGACCTTATTAATGGTGAGGTGCTATCCCTGTCCATGGTGCTGGAACATGGAAGGACCAGCCAGGAAGACCTCTATCATAAAGTGACCATGTTTTCTTCTTTCTACGGCTGATGACATCCATACTTTTGTTCATTCATTCACCAAACATTTATTTACTGGATATCAATTATGCATCAGGAATTTTGGTAGAGACTAGGAAACTAGAGATGCTTCCCCATAAAAATGGATAAGGATAATTAAGATCGTAACTGATATTTTGAAGTTTAAAAAAAAAACTTTTGGGAGTTTTGAAAAAAGCATCTAGAATAAAGCAACTAACTTAAAATGGGGGCAGAGGAACTTTTCTAAATGGTTCTGGGTCAAGGAAGGAATTTAAGCCATAATAATAAACCACTTAGAAACTTAAAACAATAATGGCACTAAATATAAAACATAAGATGCAGCCAAAACTGTACTTAAAAGAATGATTTTTAGTCTTAAAATATTTAAAATTTTAATGACAAGGAATGGGAATAAATGAACGGAATGGTCAATTCAATCAGCTTTAAAAATCTAACACTCACTCATGTCAAAAACACTGAAAGAAATTAGGAATAGAAGGAACTTACTTCAACATCACAAAAAGCAATATATGATAAACTCAAAGCCAACATCGCACTAAATGGGGAAAAACTGAAAGAATTCCCTTCAACATTGGGAACAAGGATGCACACTATCTCCTCTCCTATTTAATATGGTAATTGAAATTCTAGCCAGAGCAATAAGGCAAGAGAAGGAAATACTAAAAGAATACAAATAGGGAAAGAAGGACTGAAATGATCTCTGTTTGCAGATGACATAATTCTATACTTAGAAGATCCAAAAAGCTCAACCATAAGACTTCTAGAACTGATAAATTTAGCAAAGTAGCCAGATACAAAGTCAACTTACAAAAATAATTAGATTATCTATATATCAATCATGAATCTACTGAAAAAGAAATCCAGGAAACAATTTTATTCTCAGTAGCCTAAAAAATGAAAACCAAACCCAAACACCTCCCCCCAAATCCTTAGTAATAAATATAACCAAGGTGGTAAAAGATTTCTACAATGAAATTTATAGAACACTAAAGAAGGAAATTTAAGATCTTAGAAGATGAAGAGATCTCCAATATTCTTGGATAGGCAGAACAAATATTATCAAAATGAACATACTACCAAAAGCAATCTATAGACTTAATGTAATACCTATTAAAAACATCAATGTTATTCTTCACAGAGTAAGAAAAAACAGTCCTAACATTCAAATGGAAAAACAAAAGACCCAGAATAGCCAAAGCAATTCTGAGCAATAAGAACTATGCTAGAAGCATCACAATATCTGATTTCAAATTATACTACTGAGCTATAGTAATAAAACAGCATGGTATTGGCACAAAAACAGACACATAGACCCATGGAATAGAATAGAAGATACAGAAATGAATCCTCACACTTATAGCCAGTTGACTTTTGACAAAGGTACCAAAAACATAGGCTGGAGAAAAAAAACAGCCTCTTTAACAAATGGTGCTGGGAAAACTGGTTATCCATATGTAAAACGGTGGAATTATGGTTCAGTCTCTCACCCTGCACAAGAGTTAACCTAAGGTGAATTAAAGACCTAGAAATTAGACCAGAGATTTTGCAGTTACTAGAAGAGGCCATAGGACAAATTCTCCAACATATAAGCACTGTTGGAGACTTCCTTAATAAGACCCCAAAGCTCAGGAAATAAAAATGAGGATCAATAAATGGGGTGGCATTAAATTAAAAAGCTGTGTGCAACAAAGGAAACAATCGAGTCTGAAGAGATAGCCAACAGAATGGCAGAAAATCTTTGTCAGCTACTCCTCTGATAGAGGATTAATATCTAGAATATACAAAGAAATTAAAAATCTTAACACTAAAACAACCCAATAAAATGGACAACTGAACTGAATAGGCACCTATCAAAAGAAGAAATATAGCCGGGCGTGGTGGCACACACTTAATCCCAGCATTCGGAAGCCTGAGACCAGAGGATCCGTGTTCGAAGCCAGCCTCAGCTACCTAGTGAGGCACTCCGCAACTTAGTGAGACCCTGTTTCAGAATAAAGAATAAAAATTAGGGCTGGGGGTATAGCTCGGAGGTAGAATGCCACTGAGTTCAATCCCCAATAACACACAAAAAAAGAAGAAATATAAATTGCCAATCAATAGATGAAAAATGCCCTTCATCATTAGCAATCAAGAAAATGCAAATCAAAAATATGCCAAGATTCCATCTAACTCCAGTTAGAATGGCAACCATTAAGAATGCAAACAATAATAAATGCTGGTGAGGATATAGGGAAATAGGACTACTTACACACTGTTGGGATTGCAAATTAGTATAGCCACTGTGGAGATTCCTCAGAAGACTGAGAATGGAACCACCATAAGACCCAGCTGTTCCACTCCTGCGTATCTTCCGAAAGGAATTGAAATCAAGATACTATAGTGATACATGAATATTCATATCTATAGCAGCATGACTCACAATAGCCAAATTATGGAACTAACCTAGGTGTCTCTCAACAGATGAATAGATAAAGAAAATGTGGTATATATGTACAATGGAATTTTACTCAGCCATAAAGAAGAATGAAATTATGTCATTTGCAGGAAAAGAGAGAATGTAAATAGAGATATTATGCTGAGTGAGAACACCCGGTCACAGAAAGCAAGAGATTGTATAGTTTCTCTTCTAGAAGGAAGCTTGAGAGAAATTGAGAAACAAAGGGGACTTCAGATAAATGAGAAGAGATACCAGCAGAAGAGTGGAGGGGGTTTGGGGAGGGAAGTGGGGCGATGAAAAGGGAGGCTTGATGAAGAAAACAGTTCAAATAATGCTGCATTTATGTATGAAGTTATCAACACCAATCTTGATAATATGCACAGGGAGGGGAGGGAGTGTGATAGGGTCTGGAGAGAAAAATACCAAGGGCGATGTGCATGTATGGTATGCTTCTATCACTCTGAACTTCATTATGATGCATAATTACAATGAACCAATAAAAGTGTATTTTCAAAAAAGAGCAGTACACGATGGTAGCAGATATTTGTTGAATGCTCATGGCATGGTAAGCACCGTCCTGAGTGTGAATTAATTCCTTTAATTCTGACAATACCACTATGTTTAGGGGACTATTGTTATCACTGTCATCTTTTTTTAGAGAGGTAACTGAGTTACAGGGGGTTGAAATAATGTCCCCACATATAAGAGTTTGCAAATAATGGACATAAGATCCAAACCTAGCCATCTGACTTCAGAATTTATGTTCTTAACCGACAAGTAATGCAAATGCTGATGTGTAGGACAAGGAGGGGGGGCAAAAATAGCAATTAATAAAATGCATTAAACCTCACATGAATTGATAAATATATGCACACTCTACTTTTTTGAAATGATAGAATGGATAACAAAGAAGATTAACCTCTGGAAAAAAATGAAAACCCTCTATCAATACAGTAGGAGGAAAGAATGAGAGAATGCTTAATATATCCAAGATAGTATGATACAGTGTAAACACATTGGGTGGAGCACTGTGGGTGGCCTCCAAGGAAAATGCAAATGCCAAAAGTTAGTTTTAGAAGAGGTGGAAAACGCTTCCATGTGGAAGCCCAGTGATGGACAGGTCTATATTATCCTCCCTTTACTTCATATTCTTTGGGAAGGGTGAAAATATATGAAGAAAAAAGAGGCATGCCTATCAGAAAGGAGAATTATTATTTGGGATAATAATGATTCTTTATGTGGAAAACCCAAAGAAAGTAGCTGAAAACCCACATTTTTAAACTTGTAAACTTTTGGGCATAGGAAAAAAATACCTGTACTGAAATTTCATTGCTTTCTTATTTGTAAATCATGACCGGTTTGGAAAAAAAAATCAAATTTGCAATAGCATAAAAAAAGAATCATTCAGATGACACTAAATGAGAAATATTGTAGGAACTATCTGGAGAAAATTACAGACTCTTTGGGGGATATAAACAAGGGAATGGTCAATTCCTGGTGGAACGAATCATTGTGCAAGAGTGTCAATTGTCTTTAATTTCTAAATGTTAAAACCACTTCAGTCGAATTCCCAAATGTTTTTCAGAGGGCAGGGACTAAGTGTAATAGCAGTAAAAATTCCATTGGTATTTTAAAAATCTTGACAAACTGATTTGAAAGTTCACTTGGAAGAACAAACAGGCAGCAATAGCCAAGAAAATGTTGAAAATAAGGATACTGAGAGAGGATTTGCTCTGCCAACATATAACATATTATAAAGTGACTATAATTAAAACCCCCATTGCTATACTTCAAGACAGATCAGTGGAACAAAGCAAGAAGGCCCACAGACAAGCCGCAGTGTATATAATTATTGAACATATAATAAAGTTGGCATTTGAGATCTGTGGGGAAGGGATGAATTATTCAATCAAGGATGCTGGGACAATTGGCCACCTATTTTGGAAAAAAATGACAAATTAGATTCTCATTTCACATCAGATTCTGAGACATTACAGATGGGTTAAAGAGCTTATAGTAGACATAACACCATTGTAGAAGGAAAAAGGAAAAACAGAATAGTATTTATTTGACCTGGGGGCATGCAGAAGGCCTTTTGAGTGTAGTTGGGTGAAACAATCTTCTCATTCTCTCATTTTTCTCATTGTCTAATTTTTCTATTTACAGTAGTTTAAGAGTTCCCATTCATTACATTGTGTTCCCATTCTGATTTCTATCCTTAATTGTTAACACACATTTATACAATAATGTCCAATAGGCAATTTTTCAATACCTATGATCTCTTGAGGAATATAAGATCCAATGTATGTCAACTTTATATCCCCCTTGCATCTCCATTTCTTATGATTTAGAATCAGTCTCTCTCTCTCTCTGTTTTAAAATTTTATATTTATGGAAAATACAATACATTTATAAAAGTAGAAAGATTAATATAATGAATTCTCATGTGTCCATCATCCAGGCTCAGTAAGAACCTGCTATGATCAATATTTCATGAAGAATCCTCCCCAGCATACTGAATTATTTTGAATTAAACTATCTTATCCCTAAAGATTATAAGATATATGCTCAAAGATAAGAGTTCTATTTAAAAACTATGATACCATTATTACGCCAACATTTTAAAAATTTCTTAATATCGATAGCAACAATTTTCTAATATCTTCAAAAAGTGAAGATAGACATTTCCCTGATTGCTTTGTCTTTTTTTTTTTAGACAATTGTTTTATTTAAATTAGGATTCAGACAAGGCCCACATACTACATTTAGTTGATATGTTCCTGAAATTTCTTTGAGTACATAAGTGTCTTCTCTTATTTTCTCCCTTCCCTTTTTTCTCTTTTGCCCTTTATTGGTGAAAGAAACCATATCGATTGCCTTTGTAGTTGTCCATATTCTGGCTTCTTCTTTGGTGGGTAAGGGGCTTGATGATGGCTCCCCTGTGGTGTCAAAACTATATTCCACTATCACCTGTATCTTTTGCAAATCTATAGTTGTATGGCGAATTGAACCAATTCCGACTTGATTATTTGGCAAGGGTGCTTCATGGGCGGTGGCACGAGCTTTCGTCGTAGGCAGGTGGTATTTTTTTGTGATGTTGGCAGCTGTTGATGATTGTCACCTGGATTCACTCTATCACTGAGAGTAGTCTTGAGGTTTCCTGTTCTATTTCATTTAGTGAACATGCTCCAGAGAAAGGCTTTGAGCTGGTACCCATCCTCCAGGAACCTAGAGTCTAGAGCTTGTAAAAGAAGACTTGGGGCCGGGCGTGGTGGTGCACGCTTGTAATCCCAGCATTCGGGAGGCTGAGACCAGAGGATCCGGGTTCGCGGTCAGCCGCAGCTACCTAGTGAGGCACTCCGCAACTTAGCGAGACCCGGTTTCAAAATAAAAGAATAAAAAATAGGGCTGGGGGTGTAGCTCGGAGGTAGAATGCCCCTGAGTTCAATCCCCAGTACCGCAAAAAAAAAAAAAAAGAAGACTTGGGGGAAAAAAAATCAGTCTTATTTTGTATATATTCTCTGACTGTCTCTTCCTCTAACTGATAAAAATCCCCCCAGGAGTGTCGCCATAGCATATATGCATTTAACTCACCTGAACTCAAATATATGTTTGTGTGTTTTGACTTGCATATTACTGAGACAAACATGTAAGTGTTGGAGACTCTTTCTTCTACTCTGCCTCTTAATTGACACCATTCCTGATGAAGGCAGGAGCGTGCCTTTCCCTCCCCCCCCCCCCCCCCGCTCACTGTGTTCCTACATGCCCTTTAAATGATGAACACCTCTCTAAGTATGATTCTAGTGTTTAAAGACACATATGTCTAGCTGGATGTGGTGGTGTATTCTTGTAATCCCAGTGCTTGGGAGGTTGAGATAGGAGGAGTGCAGATTTGAGGCCAGCCTCAGCAACTTAATGAGACTCAGCAACCTAGAGAGACCTTGTTTCAAAAAATAAAAAAATAAGCTGGGCATGGTGGTGCATGCTTGTAATCCCAGCATTCGGGAGGCTGAGACCAGAGGATCCGGGTTCGAGGCCAGCCTCAGCTACCTAGTGAGGCCCTCCGCAACTTAGCGAGACCCGGTTTCAAAATAAAGAATAAAAAATAGGGCTGGGGGTGTAGCTTGGAGGTAGAATGCCCCTGAGTTCAATCCCCAGTACCACAATAAATAAATAAATAAATAAATAAATAAATAAATAAATAAATAAATAAATAAATAAATAAGTCGGGCATGGTGGGGCATGCCTGTAATTCCAATACTTGGGAGGCTGACATAGGCAGGAGGATCGCAGGTTCGAAGCCCGTCTCAGAGACTTAGCAAGGCCCTGAGCAACCTAGTGAGACCCTGTTTCAAAATAAAACATAAAATAGGGCTTGGGGTATAGCTCAAAGACAAAATGCCTCTGTGTTCAATCCCCAGTACCCCCCCCACACACAAAGATATGTGTTTCTTATGCATTAGAGACCTAAGCACAAGCCAACTATTTCATCTGCTGCCAGATCTAAGCACTATTCCATTTCCAAACCAATAGAAGACTAAGCATTTAAGGGATCTTTATGGGAGTATAATTTGGAGCATATGTGATCTTTTGAACTCTAGCTAACTTTAGAAGTTTAACGCCAGCATGAGAGCAGCATCAATGCGCCCAAGAGTTTGTCTTCACCAAAGGACAAGATGCAGACCGAAGTTGCTGTTTATTTTGGCACAAAGCTTATTGATGGGGTCCAAGTCTAATGATCTCTTCCTCCCTTTTCTCTTCCCTTCCCCCGCATCCCTCCTTCCCTTCCTCCCACCCTTATTTTCTATTTTGCAGTGTGCTGCTTTGTTGTGCACAAACGGTGCCATGAATTTGTCACGTTCTCCTGCCCTGGCGCTGACAAGGGCCCGGCCTCTGATGTAAGTAATGGACATGGGTCAGTTTTTCTCTGTCCACAATCAGTGCATCCTCTTGTGCCACTGTGAGTGCATGCTTAGGTGAATAAGTGGGAACTATTCATGCTACGGCCCCTATAGATTGAGATAGTTTTCCTTCTAGTGGAAAAAATAAAGCAAAACATTTTAGGTATGTGTGTGTGTGTGTGTGTGTGTGTGTGTGTGTGTGTGTGTGTGTAAACAGGAGATCAGCTAGATTCCATGCTGGGATTTTGCTAAATGTCTTAACCTTTTGTCAGTGGGGCTATACCAAGGTAGTTCTTGTGGCCTTTACAATGTACTTTATAGCTCTGGGTTAGGGAGATCTTCACATCAATGACCAAGAATTCAGGAGAAATGAGTTAATACTGCTATTAGACATCCCAAACTGTGACTGTTTGGTGAAACAAGAGATGCTTGTGCTAAAATAGACAAATCATTTCTGCTTTAAACATTGTGAGTTTATTTTAAGGTATATAGAAAACCATAGTTAGTAGTGGTTTTGTTTATGGTAGAGATAAAACATTTACTACCTAAGTAAAAGTTGAACAACTAGAAGTTGATTTAAGGAAAATATTAAGCCCGTAACAGTATGGGTAGAATGTGGTATAAGTTGGTCTAAAGCTTGGGCTACTTTGTCAGTCGCCTACACAAGAGCCATCCATAGCCCTCACCTCTTCTTTCCTTCAGGCAGAGAGAGGCCAGCTCTCATACCAGCAGCTGCAAATGCCTGACACTTGCTTTCCCCGGCTTTCTAGTCACTATTTGGTGCCACTTCTCTGATAGCCAGGATTGACAGGTCCAGGAGTCAGTGAGATGAGAGTGGTACCACCCACCATTTTTCTCCCTAGTGGCCCACCAGCAAAACATTTGCTTCCTTTCCCCACAGTTTTATGCTGTGCTGGCCTAGAGGTCTTAGCTCCAGAGGGAGAAGTGCTTTCATGGGGGAAACAATAATTATTGATGGTTTATTTATTTATTTATTTATTGTGGTACTAGAGATTGAACCCAGTTCTACTTCTGAGCTATACCCTCAAGATCTTTTTTTTTTTTTTTTTTTAATTTAGCAACAGAGCCCTATTACAGCCTTGCTAAGTTGTTGAGGCTGTCCTCAAACCTGAGATCCTCTTGTCTCTGCCTCCCACGTACTGGGATTACAGGCATGTGCCACCATGCTTGAAATACAATAATGATGTTATTGAACTGAAAGTTAAGATGACCACCTGGCCACTTTGGATCCCTCATGCCTCTAAGCCAACAGACTAAGAGCCGATAATGAAGTCTGCTGGGGTGACTGGTGTGGGCTACCCAAGGGAATCTGGATGGCCAATCCACAACAGAAGAGAGGAGGAGTATGTCTGGAATACAGGAGGTTCCTTAGGGCCTCTCTTCATATCACCATGAGATTGGTATCAATGGAAAATTACAACACAATCCAAGCAAGGTTACTCATGGCCCAGACTTTTTGGGGATGAAAGTTTGGGTCACCCTTCTAGGTTAAAAACCACTACCAGCTGAGAAGATTTGCAGAAGGCAAAGGGAATACAGAATGTGTAGAAAAAGATTAAGTACCAGCCATAAGCTTGCAGCCAGTTACAGAAATGAAGACTGATTGTCATGAGTGTTTCCTCCTCATTCTGTTATGAATGCATTTTTTGTATCTATCTATCTATCTATCTATCTATCTATCTATCTATCTATCATCTATCTATCTATATTAAGCAAATACCTTTCTTTTCTTTTCTCAGGCTTTTATCATGTAACATAAGATGCATTGATCTTATAATAGTATTTAACTATTATTAATTTTTCATCTTAGTATTTAAGTTAAAGGATATCAGGAGAAGAGTAATAGATACTTGGGGACTTTATACCTCCTCTGGGAAATGGATTAGTATATTTTCAGTTGTTCCAAGTCTAGTTGTATAAGGCCAGGTGGAACTATGGCCTTGTTATTCTTTATTTGGATTATTTTGGAATCAAATTTAATTTGAAGAGATGTGTATGGGTGCCAAGTTGAGAAAGGGTAGACTTGATATGGTTAATTTCATGTGTCAACTTGACTGGGAGAAGGGCTCTCCAGAGAGCTTGTCAGACATTATTTTTGGGTGTGTTTCTGAGGGTGTTTCCAGAAGAGATTAGTCTGGAGACTTAATAAAGAAAATTGCCCTCACTAATATAAATAGGCATCATCTAGTTTGTTGGGGGCCAAATAGAACCAAAAGGTAGAAGAAGAGGGAATCCACTCTCTGTTTCAGAGGAGACATCCATCTTCTCCCACCCTTGGATATCAGTGTCTGCAGGTCTTAAACCTTCAGACTTGGACCAGGACTTACACCATTGGTTCCTCTGCGTCTCATGACTCTGGGCTCAGCTTTGGACTGAATTCCCCTACTGGCTTTCGTGGTTCTCTAGCTTGCAGATAGCACATCATGAGATTTCTCAACCTCCATAATCATGTGAGCCAAGTCACATGATATCTTCTCATCTCTATCTATATTTATATCCATCTTATCAGCTCTGGAGAACCCCAATACATATGCCTACTCCTAGAGATGAAGGCCTGTGTGCTCACCCCCTGATCTGAAAGCAGGAAATAGGTGATTACTCAGAGGAAATCTAGATACTGGCTAAAATGCAAACTGTGGAGCCAGCCCTCCTAGACTTAAGCCTGTGTGACCCTGGGCAAATTATTTAAATCTTTTCATACTTTGGATCCTTCAGCTGAAAAATGGGTGAAACATTGTTACGAGTATCAGATGTATAAATATCTATGAAAGCACTTAGGGTAGTGTCTGGTATGTAGCAAGAGCCACACTTATGTATATACACATAGGTATATACATATACACACTTATCTATAAATTCATCATTTATATAATACGTATATTGAAGACAATGATAAAAGTAACAGTAACTACTTGTGGGACAGGCAGCAAGGTCAGATGCAGGAAGTCTGAAGAATGATCTATCTACACTGGCAGTCCTTCCTAAGAGTGTGCAGGCTCCTGACCTGGTATGAGACCCCTGCCTGCGTGAATGGAGAGTGCAGCCATTCATTGCTCCAGGCACAGGGAGAGGAGGAAGTGCTCCCTGCCGGCAGCGTGCACAGGATTTGGCAGCCTACCTGCAGTGAGTCTATCTCCGGACACCGTTCCAAGAAGGTCGGTTGGCACCAAGGATGATGAATTGATTCAGACTCTTGAACTGGCTTGACTCAGTTCATTGACCTTTTTCTGCCCATGGTTGGAGGCATGATTAAAGACCTGGCCACACCTGCTCGTCCACCTGGCCAGGCTCTCTTTTGGCTGTCCCTGTGCTCATGCATGTCTAGAGGAGTGTCCCCTGCTCCTGTATGACCTTGGAGGGGCTGGCATGCAGGAAGTTCTTGGAGCAGAAATTCATGGACTCATCCATGAAAAAGAAATGTGCTGGGCTCCATCCTTTATTCTCTGTGGTTCCAAGCCCAGTCTGAGCCAGTTCATATTCTGGATATTAGTAGAGCTTGTGTAGTTGATGTCTCTATAGATTGGTCCACACCGTGGTATACTGAGGGAACTTTATAGACCAGGCAGCATCCCAGTGAACCTAGCTACTGACCCAAACATTCAGTGCTAATGGGAATTAGCATTATCTATCTATCTATCTATCTATCTATCTATCTATCTATAATTTTACCATTGGAGGATCTCAAAGCATAGCAGAGTGCATGAATGATACTTCTGGTCATCTATTGGCCTCCTCCTGGTTCTTGGCCTCATCAGGTTGGAACCCCACAAGTCTGGCTCTTGGACCTCTTAGAAAGACCAAGTCTCTGGAACTTGTTACAGATACACATTATGAGTTACTTAGAACTTGGGATATTAACCACATACACATGTACACACAGCCTCCTGAGAGATCTCAGAACAGGGAAGAGATGCATTGTCTCTGAGGGCTAGGACTGGAATGAGTCAGATGAGGCATTTGCCCTGGGCACAGAGAGTAAGGGGTTCCTGTCTGTGCCAGTGGATATCTGGCGGGCCAGCTGCTGGCTGATGCTCCAGGATGACCATGTTCACACATCTGGAGTGAGTTGGCTTCCATGTGGCCTCCTCTGTGCAGCTGGCTAGCTCTGCTTGTTCACCTGGTGGTTTCAGGGCTCCCAGAAGAGCAGAAGAGCATCCCCCAACGCATAAGAGCTTGCTAAGGCTGTGCTTCACATTTGCTAATGTTTTACTGCACAAAGCTAGTCTCAAGGCTAAGCCCAGATTCAAGTGGTAGAGAAATAGACTTCACTGCCTCTGTGGAGGGGAAAGTCTATGGTTAATCTGCAGCATATCCTGTTAACTCAAGGGGCCACTGCAGCCCAGGAGCCCTGGAGACTATCCCACTGGACTACATACAAGAGCTGCAGGTGTTAGTGAGGTTCAAAGAGACTTAGATGACCTCATCCAAAGAGGATAAATGCACTTCACTCTTCCCTGCCCCAGGTCCCCAGCTGACTTAGCCACCTCTGGCTACAAATGGGCAGGGTCGTAGCTTATTGATCATGCCAGTGGTGGCTGAGAATATAGCCTCTGAAATCAGACATATCTGAATGTGGGGCCTGATTCTGCCCTACTATGTATTTGGGAAATTTGGGCATGTGACTTTACTTTTCCGTGCCTTTGTGGGCTTATATAAAACAGGATATTAGTATCAACCGCATCGGTTTATAGTGATAGTTTAAAAAATATTTAAAATGAAAATGAGCTAACAAACAAAAGACAAATGGATTAACAGCAAAAGGATTACAGAGCCCTTGCATTGAAATGCTTGGCACAGTGCATAGTAAGCCCTTGATCCCTGCAAGGAAGGACATTTCCATTGTCCCACCTATCTCCTTAATTATCAAGGTACTGGTGATTCTCCATGTACTTCCACCCAGGGCATGCCTGTATGAAGAAACCACGATTTTCACTCCCATTACTTTACACAAAATCTCCAGTTCTGGGATGCATTGCTGAGAAAAGAACTCAGACTTTGGAACCAGAAAGCCTTGGTGTCAGATTCCAACTCTGTCGCTTATTGCTCTGGTGACCTTGGGAAGATAATTGAAATTTGGTGCCCTTTAGTCCATATATTTAGAATGGGGAAAATAATTCTAAGTCATAGGGTTTTTGTGAGTATTCCCTGAGAGACCGCTTGGATCACAGCTAGAATAGTATCTAGCACAAAGAAAGCCCTCAATAAATAGCTTTAGATTCATTATTAATATACAGAGACCTCTCTCCTGCTCAAGAAAGGGTACAGCCGCCCTCTGACCTGCCAAGGAGTAACAGCTAATAATAATAGCTAAGTGTATTGAACGGGGGCCTCTGTGCCAGTCAGTTCAAAGTGCAGAAGACTCTCTCATTGGTTTGTCCAAAGATACCTTCTTTAATATTTTATACTTTTGGAAATAATTTGTGATCTAAAAATGACTGAGCCTAATCACTTTTGATCCAAGGATGACAATTGTAGGAATTTTTTGTTAAGAAAATTATTAAAGGATAGGCATCTATTCAGCCAGAGTGACATTCATTGCATCAGTATTTATAGCAACAAAAACTTGGAAATTACCCAAGTGGCTACCGATTAGGGTTTTATGTAAGTAAAATATATCCACATGATGAAACACTGCGGTGATTAAATATCACGGTGTCTGGGGTGATGGAAATATTCTCTGTCTGGACTGGGTTGGTTGCTATACAGATATTTTTCAAAACTCACCAAGCTGTGTGCTTAAAATCTGTACATTGTTGTATGGAAATTATACTTTTTTGTTTGTTTGTTTGTTTGTTTGTTTGTTTTGGTACTGAGGATTGAACACAGGGGCATTCTACTTCTGAGTATACCCCCTGCCCTTTTTGCTTTTTATTTTTCAGGAGAATCTCACTAAATTGCTGAGGGTCTCACTGAGTTGCTGAGGCTGGCCTTGAACCTGCCATCCTCCTGACTCAGCCTTCCAAGTACTGGGATCACAGGCATGCACCCCCATGTGTGGCGTGGAAATTAGACTTTAATAAAAAGTCACAGTGGTTAAAATGCCATTGGTTTGGTGGGTACTGGCAATATATACTGCCAAATGAAAAAGAGCAGACATCAAAACATTAGGTATTATGTTACAATATAACAAAAATACAACATTATATATATATATTTTTTTGCGGTACTGGGGATTGAACTCAGGGGCATTCTACCTCTGAGCTACACCCCCAGCCCCAGTTTTTATTCTTTATTTTGAAACCGAGTCTCACTAAGTTGCGGAGACCCTCACTAGGAGGCTGGCCGAGAACCCGGATCCTCCTGTCTCAGCCTCCCGAATGCTGGGATTACAAGCGTGCGCCACCACGCCTGGCTCTACACATGTAATTTTTAAAAAGCTTTTGCTTCTGTATGAATTCTTTTTTAAAAAATATATTTCTATGGGTGCACTGTACTCTCACATCATAATGTAGGTCAGAGTGCTAGGGACATACATGCACACGGCCCTTGGCGAGCTTCCCTGGGCTCCCTCCCCACTCCTCCCTTCCTCATACAGGACACTGAGATTGCATTGGTAACTTCACATGGGTGCAGAATGTCAGTCAAAGTATTTCCTTCATTAATTCTCTCCCTGCCCCACCTCCCCTTGGCCCCCTCCATGCATCGCTCTGCACATGTAATTTTAGCATGTAACATGTAGTTTTTGCACATGTAAGAACAGAAGGCCACATTTCCTAAACACAATTTGCACAGCCAAAGTGCTCTCATTTGGTGGCCGCTGGTTAATTCTGCTCCACCGTCTCGTTCGGGCTCTTGCTTGCAGAGCCCTGAAGATCACTGTGGCATCTTCCGCAGCTGGTTTCTCCACTTTTGTTCAATTTTGGTGCCACTTCACTTCCAGCACAGACTCGCGCTTCCCGCTTAATTCAGGGAAGACCCACCATAAGTGAAGACTCAGGAATGACAGAAGTACTGCTGAGTGCCACTTACTGTTGCTTCCCCCTGTGGCTGCTCTGGAGGTCCTGCAAGTCAGCTGATTCAAATGAGCCTCTGATGAGACTCTGGCTGCTGGCAGCTCTTGATCTCAGTTCACCTGAGGCCCCAGAGAAGGAGGGGAGGTGGAGCTCCGCTCAGCACAAGTGGGTCAGAGCATCCCCATCTTCAGGAAAAGGCTTACCCCTCCTGCGTGGTACTGTCCAGACTCCTTGACTCAGAAAAAGCAACACGACAGTCACCTGCATTCCTCTCAAAAGCCTGGGTTGTTCAGTCTTATGTAACACTAAGTTACACTAAGGACACCCATAGTTCACTCCCAATAATGATGCTCCAGGCCTGTCTGCATCTTTCTGGGAGCAAAGCAACAGGTGCGACTGACCATCCCTCTTGACATCACCCTCCAAAAGACCCATCTGCATCTCTCAACAGGGGCAATTCAGTCTAAACAAGACAGTCTCTCCCTCTCTTTTTCCTTGTCCCTTATCTTTCTAGTATCCATCTAAATCAGGAAAGACACTGTCTTCCTGAAATCATGTCCTGTTTACAAAACACCGCAGCCTATGCCTTCTGCATTTGCAACAAAAGTGCTCAGTAACCAAGGTGTACAACTGAATGCCAAAAAGATGCCTTAGACCAGGGGTGGGCAATGAAAGTACCTTGTGAGTTGGCCTGGCTCGCTCAGAGGTTACACTTGCACCAAATATCCAAAGGACTCTTGCATAGCTATTTTTTTTTGTTTAGCTCCAAAGGACAGAATTAGGACTGAGAACCATCTGTGCAGGATAAGGAATAAACAGCCCAAACTGACAATCTGCTTCCTACATTAACTCCCCATCCCAAGAGAACAAAGACCAATCGCCAGACATCCTGTAGCAGGGATACCTGGGAATATGGGTTTCTGCCACATAGGTGACTTTAGTTAGTGCTGTTTGGTCGCATGCAACAGAAACCGCCTTTAGTTTGCTTTAGGTTCAAAAGGAATTTGCTGGAAAGGATACCGTGTGCTTCAGAGAATGGAGAGAAGAGCTGAACAGCCAGACCAGCTCCATTTGATTTTGGCTGTCCTGTCAATGTGTCCCTAAATTCAAATTCCAAACGAAGAGGGATTGTTTGCTTCAATTCAAGTTACTAACTAAGCCTGTTGGGGCTGTTAAAGTGTTTCCTCTAAAGAGAGCTTTTTTTTTTTTTTTTTACGGTACTAGGGATTGAACTTGGAGGCATTCTACCTCCGAGCTATACCCCCAGCCCTATTTTTTATTCTTCATTTTGAAACAGGGTCTCACTAATTTGTGGAGTCCCTCACTAGATAGCTGAGGCTGGCCGCGAACCCGGATCCTCCGGTCTCAGCCTCCCAAATGCTGGGATTACAAGTGTGTGCTACCACGCCCAGCTGGCAGGAGAGCTTTTCAAAGGAGAACTGAGGCCCTGCTGTGGGAACAAGGAAACGTAGCTGTGGGGCAGAGCAAAACCAATGTGCGTCCACTGCAACTTCTAAATGCTGCTTTGCAGATTACAGAGAGATTGTGTGCCTGGGGATTGATTGGTTAGCCTGATGAAAACAGACTTCACCTGAAAAGGTCTGGATCAGGGCCTGGGATTCTGTATTTTTAACAATTCTCAGGTCATTCTGATGGGTAAAGAGATGTGGAAGCCAAAACAAAGCAGTATCATATAGTAGTTTCTAAACCAGAATGGTTGGGTTTGGATTCCAGGTTTGCCATGAACTAGATAAATCATCTTGGGCCAGTTACCTAACCTTTCTGACTCAGTTTCCTCATCTAAAAAGAGGATAAAATGCACCCAATTTACAGGGTCCAGGTGAGGAATAAATGAGTTATTCCAGGGTAAGGACTGTAAGGACTTCATGCCCTTAATATTACCTTCAATGGCCTGGTATGGTGGCGCAAGCCTATAATCTCAGTATTTGGAAGGCTGAGACAGGAGGATTGCAGGTTTGAGACCATTCTTGGCAACTTAGCAAGACTCTCAGCAACCTAGCAAGACTGTTTCAAAACAAAACAAAACACAACAACAACAACAACCAAAAAAACATTTTAGAAAGGGCTGGGGAGGTAGAATGCCTCTGGGGTTCAATCTCCAGTATCCCTCCCCCCACAAAAAAATTACAATGGTTCTTTCAAGTCTTAGATTGTGAGTTTCAAAAGCCCAGTCTTATTTTTAGCACTGCACACATCCATCTTGTTTTCCACAGAATGGAAATACAAAGAAGGCAGCTCCCCGAGGTTGATGGGGAGAGGGGTCTAACACAAGGATGGTGACAAGCTTAATTCTTTTGACGGTCAAGTGGATTCCACAAGATTCTTCTGCTCCCGTTTGCCCTGGGCCATCAACTTCTGCCATGCAGAGTCAGCCGTGAAGGTCAGAATGGATGGCTTCTGAGCAGTGCTTTGTCCCTCACTGTCACAAAGGCGCAGAACTTCACGCTGTGGAGGGAGAAGTTAATCCAAGATGCCAGAGGAGCAGAGTGGGAGCCAACTGTTTTTCCTGTGCACAGAGAGGGGAGCTGCTGAGATCTGAATGAGCCTCTGATGTCCTCTCTTCGGCATTA